>CM074444.1:10557598-10730098 GCA_037101425.1 Elopichthys bambusa
GTTCTATTTCTTCAAAAATCTGTTTGTTTGTTTTTTAATTCTTTGCACTGTTAACATTTACTTGTACAACATGTACTTCACTCATAGTGAAGAAAAATAAAAAATAAAAACACGATTTACCATACAAAGAGAAAAATTTATTCTCTTCATCTTATACAGCATCATTATTCAGGGTGCTGTTTATGTTTCTCACAATTTTCTTCAATCTATACACTTCTTTGTTGGTAAAGGAATCACTAGCCATCCAACCTTTTGCTCTATCAACGTCAGGAAAATATTCCTGCACTCTTACACCCCTTTTATTTTTTGTTGATCTGAGTAACAGTTTTATGTCCTCAAGACCATAACTGCGAGTAGTAGTTTCACCTTACGAAAAACTCACACTGCATTCAGACGAGTCACTGTCACTTTCCGTATCATGCATTTCCTCATTTTGTAATTCAACTGTTTTGCTAATTTTAGCATCTAGCAACTTATTTTTCATTTTTCTCTTTTGAGGAGTCCTTGTTCTGATGTAAGCTGTGCATCTTCACTCACTACACTAAACTGATTATTTTCATCATTTGCACCTTCCTTTTTACCTTCTGAAGATGAAGCCACTGTGTCAGAGACATCCAAACCATTAATTGTAGGTAGAACATTAGTATTTGAATCCACTTGCTTAATCTACCGGACGATCCACAACACTCTTTGCCAAAACCAAACCTGCTTCCTGAGTTTCCACCCCAGACTCCTTTCAATCTTTTTCTTCATTACCTTGTTCAACTGTTCCGTTTTCATTTCTTTCCTCTACCTCAGTATTTTTATTTGGACAATTCCTAATTAAATGCCCTGTATTACCACATCCAAAGCATTTTACTTTTCCAGTAGTGACGAAAATAGTATAGCTAAAATCGTCGATTCGAAAATTCAGTGTCACATCTAGGTCAGCGTCATCCGGAATAATCATGCACATGCTGGTAAGGAGAGTGGGAGAACTGAAATAAATTCCCCATCAATAACAATTTCCCTTCTCTTACTTGTGTTTTTCTCAGCTATGCCATTATAAACTCATAAGCTGCCTTCGTTTCCTCCAAATTGTTGGCCAATGTTTCCACAGATGATTTAAGCATGTCATTGTTAGTTCTAAGAAGTGCAGACTCATTCTGCTTAGCAATGTATTTAACAATAATTTCTTCCATTTTCAAAATCTTATTGAACTGTGATAATTCAACAACTGTTCAATGATATTATCTAGTTGCTTTAAGATAACCGTTAGTCTAATTCAGACACAAATTAACTGCATCGGGTCTCAAGTCCCACTACTCTAAATGGTTAAAAATGTAACACTGTCACAGTACGTTGGTACCACATACCTAGCTACAGTACTTAGGGCTTAACAGTTTATCAAATTTAAAACACTGCCTCAGTACACACTGCTTTGGGTTATTGTTTTAAATTTCACAGAGTCGCTGTGCGTCAGACTCACTACACTATAGTAGTTCTGTGACCACACTGCATTGGGTAAATTCAGTTACTTTAGAATTTCATCAGAATTATAACAACTCTACACTCAGTTTCAGTAACATTAGAAATGTAACACTTTGTTTCAATTACTTTAGAAACAACAAATCTAATACAACTCTGCCACCACTGCGTCGGGATGATTCAGTTACTTTGTAATCTTAACAGAAATATAAGAGACCAACACCAAGTTTCAGATACTTTAGAAACTTAAAGGATTAGTTCACTTTGAAATGAAAATTAGCCCAGCCTTTACTCACCCTCAAGCCATCCTAGGGGTATATGACTTTCTTCTTTCTGACAAAGACAATCAGAGAAATATTAATAAATATCCTGACGCATCCGAGCTTTATAATGGCAGTGATAGAGTTCAATGAGTATGAGCTGAAGAAAGTGCTTCCATCCACATCTATCCATCATAAACGTGTACTCCACATGGCTCCAGAGTGTTAATAAAGGCCTTCTGAAGCAAAGTGATGTGTTTGTGTAAAAAAAAAAATCCATATTTTAAGTTATGAAGTTGAATATCGAGCTTCTGCCAGACTGCCTTCCTTATGCAGAAAGTGTAAACCTCTTGTAGTTCACTTTCTTCGTAACTTCGGTCGTAGTCTTAAACTCCATTGTTGATTCGAATATTAAATGACTCTTAATGCACACTCCGCAACAAACTTTTAAAAATGGTCGTTGCAATAAAATGTTACGTGGAGTCAACCAATCAAAATGCTGCTTGAAAAAGTACTACCCTGTGAGCAGGTACTCTCTGAGGGGGACATTTTTACCCAGAACTTCATTTAGACCCTGGTTCCTGTGGTCGAAACACATCGAGTACCACCCCAAAGTCCCTAGTTCCTGGGGAAAGTTCCTGCGGTGAAAATCCACATCATTTCTGGGTTCATTTGGGAATATTTTATTCATAAAACCTTTTGAGATTTCACTCCATACCAAAAAGCAGTTCTTCTCTGCTGTGAAATAGAAGTGTACGTTACAATTTTTGCACATCACTTTGGGTGCTCCTGCGCACTCAGGAATCCTGCATCTTCCCTTCTTGTCACACATTATTACCAATGTGAGGTATTGTCCAAGACGTCCTTGAAAAGTACCCCTTATCACACAATGCTGCCCTGAGGCAACGAAAAGAAAAACTGAATTTCTGAACATGCAAAATAAAATAAAACCTGACGAAAGGCATCTTTACACCTTCATACACACACACACACACACACATGTTGTATGTACAGTTTATGTCATTTTAAATAAGATTACTAAAGCAAATAATCTTGCATTCTTCTCATACCACGTGCTCCTGTCACCATGTGTCAGAAAAGTATTTCCCACCTTTAAATGGTGCTTCATAGTGACTCCCACACCTTACTGGACTGTTCTTCAATACCTTTTTGACCATTCTAATTGGTTGCAATCATTTAAAGAAACATGAACTAAACATAGGGCTTAAATTTGTTCTTCCATGTCTGTGTAAATCAGTTGAGGCAGCAGACTGAAACTACTCTGTTGTTCTTCACATTATTTCAACATAGCCATTAGGCTGCTATAGGCTGTACATTTTCAATAAAAACTGCTCTAAAGAGAATTAACACCACCCATCTCCACCCCACATTCATGCTTTAAAATTATTTTGGTGGGTCTTGAGATAGATTATACTTGTCTAGTTGGGCCTGGAATGGAAAGTTTGGGAACCCCTTGTATAGAACAGGGTCAACATCAGCAGCAAACAGTTAAGTGCTCATGAATTAGATGTGTTTTTAGCATCCCTTACGATCAAGGGATTCAGCTGTTCGTGGAAGGGTTGGGAAGATCATTTCACCAGAGAGGAACAGTAAACAGGAATGTTTATAAAAGTGACTTTGTGTCTCTCTGTGGAGCGTGTGCTCATTTTTAGATGTGTGTCTGTGTTTGCAGACATTGTACGTGATAAGTGTGCTTTGTGAAGAATGGTGTCTGATTGCAAGAACAGTTCATCACTCTTCCTTTTCCTTTTTTTTTTTTTACGCGGCTGACTACCTCGAAAAAGACATAACATCCTTTCCCTCTTGTACTGAATGTACTCACATATTTCAGTCTGAACCTGCTATCTCTCTCTCTCTCTCTCTCTTTCTCTTTCTCTGTTGTGTTCTTTCATTATCTCTGTTTACATTCCTGCCTTTGTACTTGTTAGCTCACATGTATGTCAGTGGATCTCCCGTGACCTCAATATCAAAGTCTAGTCTGGTTTTCCATAAACAGTGCAAGAATGGCAATAAACTGTATTACCAAGATAAAGTCCTTGCATGGACTGAGACAGGAATCACATACTGATTCCAACCAAAAACAATACATGTTATAATGTCATGTAATCCTTAAAGGTTTAGTTCACCCAAAAATGAAATTTCTGTCATTAATTACTCACCCTCATGTCGTTCCATACCCGTAAGACCTTTGTTCATTTTCAGAACACAAATCTGACGGCTCAGCGAGGCCTCCATTGACAGTAAAGCTACTAAAGACGTATTTAAAACAGTTCATGTGACTACAGTGGTTCAACCTTAATGTTATGAAGCGACGAGAATACTTTTTGTGCTCCAAAAGAAAATCTGCCATCAGACCATCTGAGACGTCGTTGCCATATACGTTGCTGTGGGTTGTGTCTTGCTTCAGACTTGACTGAAAGACTGACATTCTGACTTCACGAGCTTCATGCTTTCTAACCTTATCTCCACTTTTTTTTACCTCTTTGTTGCAATTATACTGCTCAATATTCATTGACACAGATTGGATTGGGGGCACAAAAAACCTGATCGGGACATCCCTAGTATGAAGTTTAAAAGTTGTGTTCATTTTAGATTTCTTGTTATGGTTGATGTTTTAAACTTTTTATGCCCCATGGAAGAGTCAGTGATGCATTTTATAATAAATTAATACATTTAAGAAATTACATTTCCAAATATGATACAAAAATATTCATAAAATAATCATGAAATAAAATTATTTATTGATGTAATTATTTGTGTTGAAACTGTTGAAATAAAATAATTATTATATGTTTTAAAAAAAACAAAATAATTTAAATTAAATATTTCATTATATTTGTTAAAGCTGATATGCACAAGCTCACAAGACTACATAAGAAATTTACGTCTATTTCATGCTAGAAAGCCAATAAAATGTCATTTATTCACATCATTTTCTCTCTCTTATAATGTAAAAGAGCGTAAATGTCATCAATTATATATGATGATGAAGTCTGTCCGTCAGAGGCTTCTATAACTGTTTAGTTTATTTGTAGGGTTATTACATTTTAATTAAATAGTGTAACACTCATTTTGATGTCAGAGAGTAGAGAGAGGCCTCTTTTTATTTGGGCTTGTAAGGAACCTCCTAGCAACCACCCAGAACACTATCGCAACCAAACATCAACATGCTAAAAACTATTCAGAGCACTTTTGCAAATGCATAGCAACTCTGTGGCAACAATCCAGAGCACAGTAGCATTGTGACAGCACTTTCCACTGGCAAACACCACTCAACTATATAAGTGTGTAAAACACAGGCAATGAATGCTTCAAAAATTTTATACAATTCTTAAAGATATTAGTGAGTTTCCATTTTGAATTGCTAGTCTATATGAGCCTGTGTGTGTATGAATGTGTTTTCATTCTTGACACTATATTTTTGTGTTTTAGGGGGACAAGACAGAAGAGTGCGGAGGTCGAGACTGCAGCGTCTGCCAGTGTTTCCCCCCGAAAGGAGAGAGGGTAGGCCCATTACATCATTTTGACTTTGTGGACATCATAGTCACTGCATTAATGTCTTCATTTTGACATCACGTAGCACCTTGCAACATTGTGGCATCACAAAAAGATTCTAGTGTCTGGCGTGTTACAGGAGCACTTTAATCTTATTAACTAAAGCTGGGTGCACACTGTACGATTTTGGCAAAATTTTGAAAATCCTAAAAGATTCCTCTGATCCTAGGCTAGTTTGACATGTTCACCGACAGCTGATTATTGACCATTGTGATCAAATTTTCCCTCAGACGAAGTTCTGACAGTGTCAGAAGATTTGGCGCACAGTCTTGCAGTGTGACGTGTATGGGTTGATTGGACAAGTTTTCATGCGCACATCTGTTTTTAACACATATTGAATGTCGCAAAGTCTGACATAAATGACAGCTGACATCCCACAGTGTGACATGAGGATCATGTTCGTACAGTCTGAAAAGCAACAGTCATAGGACTATTATAAATCGTACAGCTTAAGTCTCACTCTAATCCTATTTATTCTGTTTTTTGCACAACATTTAGCACATGTTCACTCAGACACACACTGGCACACTGACCCATTTTCATGCCAGTGGTACATGCCTGTTCATGTACCTGAGCAGCTGCATCCAGGTGTTGGCATAATGCAGCTCTCGGAATGCTCTTAGAAGAGAAAAAAAAAAGATAAATGTGTTAATGAGTATTTCAGAGGCATGAAGGCTTTGCTTTGATTAGGTGCAGTTTTACAATGGAATGTTACAGGGTGTGTGTGTGTGTTTGTGTGTGTTTCAGGTGTGCATTCAGTTTTCAGCAATGTTATTATGCTGTCAGTTCATATGTTGTCAGCCAACCAGCTATCCTCCTCCTCTGATTGGCTGAGGTGTTTTATATTTATTATATTTTGAATTTAAATTACAATATTCTCAATATTCTTATTCTTATCATCAAGGCTCCATTTATTTGATCAAAAAATACAGTAAAAATATTGTGAAATATTATTACAAATTTAACAATTTTAATTTTAATATATTTGAAAGATATAATTTATTCCTGTGATGACAAAGATGAATTTTCAGCATCATTACTCCAGTCTTCAGTGTCACATGACCCTTCAGAAATCATTCTAATATGCTGATTTGATGCTCAAGAAATATTGTTTCTTATTATCAATGTTGAAAACAGTTATTTTTGTGGAAACTGTGATTTTGCAGAAAATTTTTTCAGGATTATTTAATGAATAGAAAGTTCAAAAGAACAGCATTTATTTTAAATAGAAATCTTTTGTAACATTATGAAAGTCTTTACTGTCACTTTTGATGAATTTAATTTGTCCTAGCTGAATAAATGTATTTATTTCTTTAGTATTCATTTTTCAAAGAAAAAAAAAAATCTTGCTGACACAAAACTTTTGAGTGTATAAAATGTTTTGGTACCAAACAGATGTTGTTTGATATTTAAATGGTGAAGAAAATATTAGGCTGCACAATTCATAACACAGAGTTTGTTCAAGTTAGCTAAGCCACCAGCATATTTATATTTAGCTGCCTGAATAACAACATCCAATGAATTATTACTTAATTTTTAGGTTCATACTTTATTCGTTTAAAAACTGCTGTGGTAACTTCACACTTTTGTTCCTCACCACTTTAGCAGAAATATTCACAAATGCACAGTTGCACACTTTCACAAATGCACTACATGTACAGATGTACTCTTTAAAAACACAGAGAAAGTGTGTATCTTTGGCATAATATTTATAGTGTACAAAGATTTGGTACGTGAAGCAGGATTAAAGATTAACGTGGGTGTGAGTTAACGAATAAACCAAAATGGATATATGTAATGCATTTGTATAACAGGAAAAGAAGGAAAACAATTAGGGAAGTATATACATCCTTACATACTGTGTCTGTGTGGCAGAGAGAGAGAGTGAATGTGTCCTTGCAGAACGTTCTTAAGTCAAAATAATAATAGTCTTTAGCACAAGAGCAACAAATTTATGGCAGCCTTGTAAAGCCCAGCGGCCCAATTACAGTTCAGAGCACAGTTACAAGAGTGTGCACAGCTGCTTAGAGACCCTTCTAGAGCACACACACTAACAGATGAATTCTGTGAATTATCTGTATTGAAAATATTTGACATAACTGTCAAATAACAATAACAAAAAAAATTTTAATAGATTATCAGACTCTTTTGCAAATTTGCATACAAACACACACACACGTTAATTTTGTTGGTGGTGATATAGTGAACACTTCTATTGTTGTAATCAAAGTGGAGGAGGACTGGAGGACTGGAGGACTGGAGGACTGGAAGGCTGGAAATATCCCAGAAATCCCTGGAATGGAGTGGGCTGAGGGCTCATCAATTAGTCAAAATCCAAGTGATCTTAAATGAAAATACAGCACATACACACTTCAGTACAGTCACACACATTTATATATGTATTAAATACAACAAAAATGTGAACACACACAGTTTTCTCAGACATAACGTTTTTAATGACCTCACTTGTGCGTGGTACTTCAAAGAATATTATAGATCCACACATACACTCCTGTTAAAACGTTTAGGCTCAGTAAGATTTTTTATTTCATTTTTTTCATTCTGCAAACATTAAATTGATCAAAAGTGACAGTAAAGACATTAATAATGGTACAAAAATTTCTATTTCAAATAAATGTTTCCACAAAAGAAAATCATTTAAGAAATATTTCTTGAGCATCAAATCATCATATTATAATGATTTCTGAAGGATCATGTGACACTGAAGACTGAAGTTATTTGCCATCCTGCTATCACAGGAATACATTACATTTCAAAATATATTAAAATAGAAAACAGTTATTTTACAATAATAATATTTTACTGTTATAATATACTAATATTTCAATGTTACTGTGTTTACTGTATTTTTTCATCAAATAAATGCAGTCTTAATGAGCATAAGAGACTTTTCAAAATCATTTAACAAACAATGACGTTGATTACTGTTTTGCACAATATTTCTAAAAAGTATGTAGTAAACTAGTGTTCCGTTCTGAATATATCTACATACTGTGAGTCCTAGTGAAGTAATAACCAGTAATCTGCTTACAGGAATAAGCCGCCTAACAAAGTCCCTTTCAAGGAAAGTCTGTTCACTTGACGGCCATATTTGCAATGCCTCTGGGCAGCTATTTCAGCATCCAGGACCAAGTCCTATCTTTTTGAATGGGGGGATCCTGAAAAAACTGCTACTCTCAAAAACTGCTAATTAAATAACTTATTTCATATCAACAACAAAATCTGACATTGACTGTCCCATAAATGTTGGTTCTTAGGTTCAAGTAGCATTAAAGAGCTTATTTTTCATGTTAGATGAACCAATGTGCATGTGGTAAGCGCGAGTCTCAGGTTTCTATAGGAACCAAAGCTTCTAATGGCAGCTGCAGTGACGCAATAACTTTACCAGAGCGAATGGCTCTTTTACTTAGAAGGCAAAACGTATTCCGCCATATTGTGCGTTGCAGTTTCTCCCATTCATAACTAATAGGACTGAACCGTATTTCTATATCTATAGTCTTTGGCCTAACCTTTAACAAGGTACCCAGTTTGTGTGTGTCCTGAGTTGTATTACTTTGTCTCGCATGTCTTAGTTCTGTTGTTTCAAAATTAGGCCTATTGCCATAAGTTCACATGCCTCAGGCCACATGCCTGCTAGTCTAGTCTTTGACCTCTGAGCTATTAAGGCAGCACTCAGCGTCTGTGCATTTGTGTGAGTGTGAAACACTTTCTCTGGCTTCCGTCATAACAGAGTGTGTAGACTCTGAGATGCTTACAGCTTGTACTTTCTCTAATGAGAATGTGTGTGTGTGTGTTTGCATGTTTTTTAAGCCTGTTTTTATTGTAAATAATAATACTACCCATTATGTCGCCTATCTTTCTCTCAGAGTTCACTGTTCAAGTGTGTATGTTCAAGTATATCTAATTTAATTAAATGGCTCAGCTTTAATATAAGTGTCTGCTGTGTTGCTGTATGTGAATTCTAACTTTGTGCTTTGGTTGGTGTGTCACGCTTGTTGGTCTAGCTGAAGTCTTAAGAAGGAGATTATGGGAGGGTTTTGAGCACATTTGCATGACTGTCATTAGAATGGTGGAATGTTTGCATGAAGGGGATTATAGGGTCTTGTAAAAGAAGGTATTTGTTCACCGGAAATATCGCCCTTTTTCTGTCCAAAGCGACTTGCATTAAATGAATTTTATCAGTTCATGCACTCCCTGGGAATCAAACCCATGACCTTATGTCAAGGCACCATTGTAGTCCATATATATACTTTTTTTTTAGAAGAAATGGATACTTTTATCCAGCAAAGATGTGTTAAATTGATCAAAAGTGACAGTAAAGAAATGTATAATGTTACAAAATATTTCTATTTCAAATAAAAAAAACTAAAAAATAAATAAATAAATAAAAATGATATATATATATATATATATATATATATATATATATATATATATATATATATATATACATATATACAGTGGGTACGGAAAGTATTCAGACTCCCTTACATTTTTCACTCTTTGTTATATTGCAGCCATTTGCTAAAATCATTTAATTTTGCTAAAATCCTCATTAATGTACACACAGCACCCCATATTGACAGAAAAACACAGAATTGTTGACATTTTTGCAGATTTATTAAAAAAGAAAAACTGAAATATCACACGGTCCTAAGTATTCAGACCCTTTGCTGTGACACTCATATATTTAACTCAGGTGCTGTCCATTTCTTCTGATCATCCTTGAGATGGTTCTATACCTTCATTTGAGTCCAGCTGTTTTTGATTATACTGATTGGACTTGATTAGGAAAGCCACACACCTGTCTATATAAGACCTTACAGCTCACAGTGCATGTCAGAGCAAATGAGAATCATGAGGTCAAAGGAACTGCCTGAAGAGCTCAGAGACAGAATTGTGGCAAGGCACAGATCTGGCCAAGGTTACAAAAACATTTCTGCTGCACTTAAGGTTCCTAAGAGCACAGTGGCCTCCATAAATCTTAAATGGAAGACGTTTGGGACGACCAGAACCCTTCCTAGAGCTGGCCGTCCGGCCAAACTGAGCTATCGGGGGAGAAGAGCCTTGGTGCAAGAGGTAAAGAAGAACCCAAAGATCACTGTGGCTAAGCTCCAGAGATGCAGTCAGGAGATGGGAGAAAGTTGTAGAAAGTCAACCATCACTGCAGCCCTCCACCAGTCGGGGCTTTATGGCAGAGTGGCCCGACGGAAGCCTCTCCTCAGTGCAAGACACATGAAAGCCCGCATGGAGTTTGCTAAAAAACACCTGAAGGACTCCAAGATGGTGAGAAATAAGATTCTCTGGTCTGATGAGACCAAGATAGAACTTTTTGGCCTTAATTCTAAGCGGTATGTGTGGAGAAAATAAGGCTCTGCTCATCACCTGTCCAATACAGTCCCAGCAGTGAAGCATGGTGGTGGCAGCATCATGATGTGGGGGTGTTTTTCAGCTGCAGGGACAGGACGACTGGTTGCAATCGAAGGAAAGATGAATGCGGCCAAGTACAGGAATATCCTGGACAAAAACTTTCTCCAGAGTGCTCAGGACCACAGACTGGGCCAAAGGTTTACCTTCCAACAAGACAATGACCCTAAGCACACAGCTAAAATAACGAGTGGCTTCACAATAACTCAGTGACTGTTCTTGAATGGCCCAGCCAGAGCCCTGACTTAAACCCAATTGAGCATCTCTGGAGACACCTAAAAATGGCTGTCCACCAACGTTTACCATCCAACCTTACAGAACTGGGGAGGATCTGCAAGGAGGAATGGCAGAGGATCCCCAAATCCAGGTGTGAAAAACTTGTTGCATCTTTCCCAAAAAGACTCATGGCTGTATTAGATCAAAAGGGTGCTTCTACTAAATACTGAGCAAAGGGTCTGAATACTTAGGACCATGTGATATTTCAGTTTTTCTTTTTTAATAAATCTGCAAAAATGTCAACAATTCTGTGTTTTTCTATATATATAATGGTTTCCACAAAAATGTTAAACTGCAAAACTGTTTTCACCATTGATGATAATAATAAGAAATGTTTCACTTCCGGATTTTAGTACTACAACCTGAACAGCTCTATTGATCTTTGAATGGGTTTCACATGTGAATACATGTCTGTATGATTCAGGAGTCGTGTGTGATGGTGTGGACAGCTGTATTTTGCTGTGCAAGCCCTAATCGTAAAGCAGAGGTGTACGGATGTGTGTGTGTTGCTGAGGGAATCCATTGGGTCTTTAGTAATTATCACAGTCATTGATTTTGCTGAAAGACTGTGAACACCCTCAACACACACTGATCTACCTCTGTCACAACCACTGAGTGCATGCTGCTTAACACACACACATTCTCATACTTGTTTCACATCATAGTCAAGCAGAATATGATCCGATGTGTCTTTTTTTTTTGTTTTAGTTGGTATATTTAAAACGCTTGTTTTGTTGGAAGATAAATATTGCACCTATGCACTGTTCAAAAGTTTCTTATGCTCATTAAGCAGCATTTATTTGATTAAAAATACTGTAAAAACAATAATATTGTGAAAAATTATTCCAATTTTAAATAGCTGAATTTTCAGCAGCCATTACTCATCTTCATCAGTGTTGGGGGTAATACATTACAAGTAATGCAAGTTACGTAATCAGATTACCTTTTAAGTAACTAGTAAAGTAATGCATTACTTTTAAATTTACAACAAAATATCTGAGTTAATTTTTCAAACAAGTAATGCAAGATACTTTATTTTTTCCATTTATTGACTGACTTCGCATTTCCTTCAGCCTGAGGCTTACTCATTTCACTTTTTTGTGTGAAAGGCCCTTTACATTTGATAAAAATAGAACTTTTGTTTTTTTGTTATAAAAAAAAAAAAAAAAAAAAGCAAGCCCAGCCCAGGTGAGATACTCAGGCATTTTGACATAATTTTGTGTGAAACTGTCCGTGTCGTGACGTGAAAGAGAACTCAATTCAGTATTGGCATGCTGTCAGACGTGGCTTTCTGGGCACATGCTTTGGATGTGTGCACAGTTTGCACACCAAACATCTCACACGGCACACGCAAGTTATCTTTTGCGTCTTCTTGCACTTGAATGTTTAAATTGGCAAGGCTTAAAACACGTGCAAAGGATAAACTTTCATGACAACGCAGCAGTGGTGCAATTGGGACAGTGACAGTTCTGTCAACGAGCCCTGCACATGCTCTTGCTTTCTTTTACATTGAGTGCGTGTGAGAAAGCGACAGAGGGCACTCTCAGGTGCTTTAGGATGGTGCGTAAAGCTCAGCAGGCAATGAAACTATATCTGCGCTAAACTTATTTTTTGCCCCTCAATTACAGGCAACTGAAATCATACAATTTACTAGCCAATGGCTAATAAAAGCCATTTTTTAGTTGGCTCTTTATGAAATTTAGTCGCATATGCGACTGATTTACCCACATTGTAGAGGGTTGCTTTCTATAAAAAGTAACTAAGTATCGGAATTAGTTACTATTTAGGGAGTAACGCAATATTGTAACGCATTAGTTTTAAAAGTAATTTTCCCCAGCACTGGACTTCAGTGTCACATGATCCTTCAGAAATCATTCTAATATGATGATTTACTACTTATTATTATCAATGCTGAAAACAGTTGTGCTGCTTCATATTTTTGACACAAGTTTCTTTAATAAATAGAAAGTAAAACAGCATTTATTTGAAACCAAAGTCTTTTTTTAACATTATGAAAGTCTTTCCTGTCGCTTTTGATCAATTTAAAGCATCCTTGCTGAATAAAACTATGAATATCTGACCTCAAACCTTTGAACATTAATGTATATTACATAACCTAAGATATACTTGTTCCCTTATACATATATAGAACCTGATTCTAGCAGCATAAAATTGTGCAAAGTAGAGAGTGAAAATGAGCTGCAATGCTTTGAGGACACACGCAATTGGTTTAGTTTTGTCTGCAGTTAGTTTTTTTACTCACTGACATGTCATTCCAGTGCTTTGCTATTAAGTTTGATCAAAGTCAAATCCAGTGCCTTTCAAGCCAAAAGAGTCATCAAAAAAAAACATTCCCTGTTTATGTGTGTATTTGCATAAATAGAGGATAATACCTTTTGTCTTTGTCAGCACAAGATATTGACCAGAGGAAGAGAAAGAGAGAGAATCGTTCCTGGTATTTTAATTAAAAGTGCTCTGAAACTGAAACTGTCACAAACCAGCTGTGGGAAGAACCTGCAATTAACATGATTCTTTCCTCCCATTCAGGGAGGCTGCATAGCAGTGTGTGCTCAAAGAGAGGATGTGTGTGCACGCGTGCACTGCTTTCGGTCAAATATTTGACATATTTGCCTTTGCCACTACATTTTTGAGTATTTTTGGTGTGTGTATATATAAACTCTGCTAAATCCCGGTGCTCCACTGCTTTGTGTGTGTGTGTGTGTGCGTGTGTGTGTGTGTGTGTGTGCGTGTGTGTGCGTGTGTGTGCGTGTGAGTGCGTGTGAGTGCGTGTGAGTGCGTGTGAGTGCGTGTGTGTGTGCGCGGTCTCAGGTCCCGTCAGTGTGTGTTGTTTCAGTCAGAGCTCTTTTGGATAGTCAGTCAATCATGTAATTCACTAATTCATTCTCACGCAACAGTCATCTCTATTTATGTAGTAAAAGGTTGTTTTTTGTTTTTTTTGGGGGGTTTTTTTACACCCCATCCATTTTGTACAAATATTTGTTTTTTAATTAGACTAACATGATGAATTGGAGATCAGAACCAAAACATTACAAAGAATTGTATTTATATAGTAAATGCAATTACATACAATCATCTTTCATTATGAGTATACAGTGGTGGTCAAAATTATTGGCACTTTTAGTAAATATGATCAAAGATGACTGCAATATTAATCCGCATTGTTTATCCTTTTGATCTTTAATTCATACAATTAGCAAAAATCTAACCTTTCATTGAAGGAAAAGAATTGAAAGTGGGGGAAATCACATTATGAAATAAATGTTTTTCTCCAAAACACGTTGGCCACAATTATTGGCACCCTTTTATTCAATACTTTTTGCAACCTCCTTTTGACAAGATAACAGCTCTGAGTCTTCACCTATAATGCCTGATGAGTTTGGAGAACACCTGACAAGATCAGAGACTTTCCTTCATGCAGAATCTCTACAGATCCTTCAAATGTCCAGCTCCATGTTGGTGCTTCTTCTCTTCAGTTCACTTCACTCATTTTCTTTAGGGTTCAGGTCAGGGATGGTCATGGCAGAAGCTTCATTTTGTGCTCAGTGACACATTTTTGTGTTGGTTTAGATGTTTGTTTTGGATCATTGTCCTGATGGAAGATCCAACCACGGCCCATTATTGGATTTCTAGCAGAAGCGGTCAGGTTTTGATTTTCTATCTGTTAGTATTTGATAGAATCCATGATACCATGTATCTGAACAAGATGTCTAGGACCTCCAGCAGAAAAACAGGCCCACAACATTAAGGATCCAGCAGTATATTTAACCGTGGGCATGGGGTACATTTTATCCATATGTGCACCAAACCCATCTGGTGGGTTTGATGCCAAAAAGCTCTTTTTTTAGTTTCATCTGACTATAGAATCCGGTCCTCTTTGAAGTTCCAGTCGTGTCTGACAACTGAATATGCTGGAGATTGTTTCTGGATGAGAGCAGAGGATTTTTCTTGAAACCCTCCCGAACAACTTGTGGGGATGTAGATGCTGTTTGATCATTTTTTTAGGCTCAACTAGACTCAACTAATCTCTGCAATTCTCCAGCTGTGATCCACGGAGAGTCTTTGGCCACTCTAACTTTCCTCCTCACTGTGCATTAGGACAATTTAGAGACACGTCCTCTTCTAGGCAGATTTGTAACATCTTTAGTTGATTGGAACTTCTTAATTATTGCCCTGATAGTGGAAATGGGGGTTTTCAATGCTTTAGCTATTTCTTACAGCCACTTTCTATTTTGTGAAGCTCAACAAACTTTTTTTTTGCTGTACATCAGAACTATATTCTTTGGTTTTTCTCATTGTGATGAATGATTAAGGGAATTTGGCCTTTGTGTTTCCTCATGTTTATACTCCTGTGGAACAGGAAGTCATGGCTGGTCAATTTCATGTTAATGATCACCCTGGTGTGCTAAAAAAAAATTTAAATATGAATGGGAATATACTTCAGAGATATTTTACTCATAAAAAAATTCTAGGGGTGCCAATAATTGTGGCCAACATGTTTTGGAGAAAAACATTTATTTCATAATGTGATTTCCCCCCCACTTTCAATTCTTTTCCTTCAATGAAAGGTTACATTTTTGCTAATTTTATTAATTAAAAATCAAAAGGATAAACAATGCAGGTTTATTTTTACAGTCATCTTTGATCATATTTACCAAGGGTGCCAATAATTCTGACCACCACTGTATGTACAACACAATTACTCACTAATCACACTTACACACGCTGAGAGCACTTAAAGGGATAGTTCACCCAAGCAGATCTCGCCCCCCATTGACTACCATAGAGGGGGAAAAAAATACTATCGTAGTCAATGGGGGGCAAGATCTGCTTGGTTACAAACATTCTTCCAAATATGAAAGATATGTGTTCAGCAGAACAAAGAAATTTATACAGGTTTGGAACAACTTGAGGGTGAGTAAATAATGAGTAAATTTTCATTTTTTGGTGAACTATCCCTATAAAACTACTAACCATCACACTCAAGCACAAAGCACTTAACATCACTGACCAAAAACACTCGAGCCTAAAACAAGCAGGAATTGGTGATGTACAGCAGTGTGTGCATGTAGTATGTTCTTTATGTTTTGTCACACCCTTGTGGTGATTTTGTAAAAATACACTATCATTCAAAAGTTTGGGGTTGGTAAGATTTTTTAAAATATTTTTGAAAGAATTATCTTATGTTCACCAAAGCTGCATTAATTTGCTCAAAATACAGTAATATTATGAAATATTATTCCAATTTAAAATAGTTTTCTATTTTAATATACTTTAAACTGTAATTTATTGCTGTGATCCAAGCTGAATTTTCAGCATCATTACTCCAGTCTTCAGTGTCACATGATCCTTCAGAAATCATTCTAATATGCTGATTTTCTGCTTACGAAACTTTTTTTTATTTTTTTTATTAGCAATGTTGAAAACAGTTGTGCTACATTTTCGTGAAAACGGTAATACATTTTTTCAGGATTCTTTGATAAATGTTAAAAAAGTACAGCATTTATTTAAAATAGGAATCTTTTTAACATTATAAATGTCTTCACTGACACTTTTTTATCAATTTAATGCTGAATGAAAGTATTAATTTCTTCTGACAAAACTGAAACTTTTGAATTGTAGTGTACATACCAAAATAACAAATTTGGAATAAATTCAGTTACACTATACTGTCACAAATGACAGAAAATTAACTATAATTTTTTTTAAACAAAAAGTTGGACTTTCCATGCTAGAGTTGCAGTGAATATCACTATAATATCATTATATTATATTTCCTCTCCCTCTCTTGTTTTCCAGGGAAATCCTGGGGACTTAGGTCGGCAGGGCCCCCAGGGGCCCTCAGGTTCGCCTGGCATCCCAGGACTTTGCGGCGAGAAGGGTCAGCGTGGATTCATAGGATTCCCTGGGGATTCTGGCCCGGCAGGAGACCAGGTACACAGAAACACACACATACCCACACACAATTCTCATACAAATCAATACAAGGACCTTCATTCTGTTGTGCTCTTTTGTAATAGGGTGTTCGAGGAGTTAAAGGCCATGATGGATTAGATGGAGTGCCTGTAAGTGACAGTCTACAGTATTCATCAATAGAAAACCAACAGATATTCTATGTAACAATTGATCAGTGGGTAGTTAACAATACATACATACAGCATATGCTACTAGCCATCATTATTTATAGTATTTTTAAAAATTATATTATATTATATTATAGTTTTAATTAGTAATTATGCATGTAATAATGCATGTGTTTACTTTATATGGACATATACCACCTTATGTTGGTCATCTTCCAGGGTCATCCGGGGCCTGGTGGTCTTCCTGGGCTTCCAGGGAAGGATGGCTGTAATGGAACCAGAGGGGAATGTGGGTTGGATGGTGAGATAGGACGACCCGGCAACCCAGGACCCAAGGTACGACATAGGTTTACCAAGCATCCTCATGTGAAACAGTTCTTCAAGTCAACATGAATCCATTTTACTTTCAAAGTCTGATTTATTTCTGAGTGAAACAGGATATTCAACAAGATAAACTGTATGGTGATTTTATCCATAGGGATTTGGAAATCGATTGGATAGTGAAAAGTGGTAGGGTAGAGAGGGATTAAAAACTGAAAAGTCTTTTTAACAGGTGGAACAAGTTTAAAAGAAATATTACAAAAAAATTATTAAAAAAAAAAAAAAAAAAAAATTCTTGGTGTAACAGTGATTCGCTTACAACTAGACCAGGAGCATGTATGAAGAAAGTAAATAGCATAAAATAATGTAACAATATGTCATTTTGATTTCCTGTTGACTGGGTTTATTCAGTTTAACCATTTCCTCTGGTTCTCAAACCAGTAATAACAGAGCTGTCTGCAACTTTTATGATATTTGGTCATTTTTACGATTGCTTTAAATAAATTATTTCCATGACTCCCTTCTTTTTTACTTGCATGTGTTTTAGGGACTACCTGGGTTAAAAGGTATCAAAGGAGACTCCTCTTATAGGATAACTTACTATCCTGGAACTCCTGTACGTATAATGCCATAAATTCATGTCTTCATGTTTTATACATTGTAAGTGAGCAGTGCCAAAATTATTTATATGAAACTTTTGCCGAGGCACATAAAAGCAAACACATTTGATTTCGAAATACAATACAATAGTTGATTCTTTTATAGGTGATTTTATTTTGCCCGTATGTATATTTATCTTTTGATACTTAACAAATCTGTGAACGTGTGACCCTCATTCACAGGGTGTTGATGGATCACCAGGAATACATGGACCACAAGTATGTACTAAGTGCAAAAAAACAGATCTTTAATATATACTGTAATATATTACATTGGTGTAATATAGTTGTATGTTATTGCAGTTTTATTTATTAGTTAGGTTTGCTTTGTTTGTCTGTGTTTCTGTTTGCATGTGCACAAAGGGACTTAGAGGATTCTGTGGCCCTCAAGGTCCACCAGGACGAGTGGGACCTGATGGACTTTTGGTGAGGGAAGCATTTTCTATATTTTCTACAAGCACTACATCTGTAAAATGATGTAGTATGTTTTTTTTTCCTTTCGTTTAAGCAACAGTATATTTTAGTTGAATATCACAATTTCTGAGGCTTTTCTTTTTTACTATATATATATTCAGTTACAAACTTTAGCTCATCTGCTTGATCTCTTTTGACTTAATGTTTTTATTTGATTTCTTGTTTTTTTTCGCTTTTTCTTTGTTTATTCTAGGGCTTACAGGGTTTTCCAGGTCCAAGAGGTCCACCGGTGAGTTTTGCATGTGAGAATGAACATTCTCTGAGATTACTGAGATTTATAGTTTATTACCTCTGATTTGAAAACCTGAAGATCTTTGTTCAAATGCCACTGTCGTTGCAGTACTTTAACCAGACTATAGAGTGCAGTAGCCCGAGACTGCTAACATAATTCATTTAAAGGTACACTATATGTAACTATTGGCCCTCTAGCGGTTAAAAAACAAAACTGCATGTATTTTGCAGAAGAACTTTGTTTTGGTTGTGCTTTGGCTCTGCATGACTATGCAGATGAATATGGTTATCCTACTGCTCATAAAACATTCACCACTATGCTTAAGAGATATAACCAATTTAGATGGAAAGGATCTCAAGCTGACTAGCTAAAGACGTTACTGTAGCTTTACCCATTAATAGACACTCTACTTCCTTAAAAATAAATTGCAGCCCAGTGCTACAACAACCATAATGAAATGACCCTTCACAATAGATAATGCTTTACAATGAGCTCTGTTAGAGAGCTACATATGGCAATTTATCTGTTCAATAAAATAACGTACTCACCTGTTGAGTAATAAAAACACCATCTCTGTGTCACTTTTACAGCATTTCAAATCCTTCGGTTCTCGTCATCTCCAAAAAATCAAGTTGATGTTGGTTCTTGTTTTATTACAAGCTCTGTCGTGTTTTCTTTCCGGCTGTAGACTTTCCTCTGTTCGGCGTTTTTAAACAGGTGATTCCCTAGAGGTTGGAGATTTAGCTGCTCCATGTCCACCTTTCTCGCTCGTTGTAACAACTAACCTCTGCCACTTCCACTCTATACACACGTCAAAGCAACTTTTCTCCATTTACGGATATGACGAGACACACACAAGTGTTTTGGAAGAAGGATTGATTATGTGTTGACTCGTTATTTAAATTTTGTTCCTTTTGAATAAAAAAAAGTTACATAGTGTACCTTTAATTTGACATGAACCATCTGTGAGTAATACGAAACCATTTAAATTATTTTATATTTTCTTTAATGAAATTTTGCTCTGTTTCTCTGTAGGGAGATCCAGGAAAATCACTGCCTGGATTAAAAGGAGATGAGGTAAATAACCCACATGGTAGTGCTGAATTTACAAAATACATGAAGGTTTGTTTAATGATGTCATCTTAATTCTCTTACAGGGGGATCAAGGTCCTCAGGGGAGTCCAGGTCCATTTGAATATGTAGAGCCCAACCCAGAAGACTATGTAAAAGGCGCTAAAGTAAATCTTCCACATGTGAAATGAGTTTCCAGTTGTTAAGGTTTTATAAGGATGCCAGATAGTAAATGATGTTGGATTTATTTTTTTTAAAATACTTATAACTTTGTTTGTAGGGAAATAAGGGACAAAAGGGAATTTGTGGAGATCCTGGCCTAATGGTGAGTATTACTGTATATTTAATTTATTAGACCTGATAACTTATTAACTAACGTAGCAAGCCCTGGTGTGAGATCTATGTTAGTTTAAATATTTTTCTGTGCTAGTTTAAACATTTTTCAAACATGTTTTTACAGTTATTTATGTGTTTCTCAGGGTCTTGCAGGGCCTCCAGCAGAAAAAGGAGAGAAAGGCATAATTGGTTTCACTGGACCCAGAGTAAGACTATTCACCCGTTTCCCTATCAATTAATCCACTACAAACCACTACAATAATTCCGATCATAACACCTCAAAGCAACTAATCTAATGCTCAAACCAACCAATAAAACCACAAACAAATAACAAAAATAATAAAAAATTAAACCATTCATAACATGCCAAACCAACTAGTCAGAACACTGAAAATTACCTAATCAACACCTCACACTTTAGCTGACATTAGTATTTAGCATCCGGCATATTCAGACCTAATTTAACTAATTTAACACAACTTCATCCTTTATGTACTTTTTCAGTCATAGATGTTGTTGTACTAGATGTTAATATAATTTATTTTTTAAAATAATCATAGGGCCTACCTGGATTACCAGGCCGAACGGGGCTTCAAGGACCCATGGTACATCTATTAATAATTCTTCATTATTATTATTAATTATTATTTATTTATATTAACATAATAGCTTTGTTGAATTATACTGTTTGTCTCTTCTGTTGTTATGTTTTTAACATATACAGGGGAAATTTGGGGATAATGGTCTCCCTGGTCTATTTGGCAATCCAGGACCAAAGGTCAGACACACATTCTGAATAGACTTTTCATCTGTATGAAAGATAGAGATTTAGACATTTTAATTTTAACCATTTGTTCACTGACGCTGCTGCTGTGAATGTGTGACAGGGCTTTCCAGGTGACCCCGGACCTAAAGGAAAGCCGCAGGAATATTATTACCCTGTGACAGGTAATAATGTTTACATTAGTACACAACCACATTGTAAACATGTGAAAACCATACACTAATGGTGTTTCACTTTATAGCTTGCTTAAAGGGGTCCTTGATTATGATTTCACTTTTTTAACTTTAGTTAGTGTGTAATGTTGCTTTTTGAGCATAAACAACATCTGCAAAGTTACGACGCTCAAAGCTCAATGCGAAGGGAGATATTTTATATTTTTACAGAAATTGCTTAAGGACTACAACAAACGGCTGGTAGGGACTACAACGAGCTTCTCCCCGGGTTGGTGACATCACTAACCCTAAAATTTACATAAACCCTGCCCACGGGAACACACAACAAAGGGGCGAGGCCATGTTGGGCTGCTTTAGAGAAGCGGAAGAGTTGTTGTAGTAGAGCGTTGTTACCCTACCGTCATTTTACACCGGATTGCTTCACAAATGAAGGTCAATTCAATACTGGATTTGCACAAAAGATTAACATGACGGCACATGCTAGTCAATGAGTGGAATCAGCTCCACAGCAACTACATACATTTATCCACTAACCATTCAGAAACGTCCAGTAGCTTGAGTCTTCCTGAGTCTCTCCATCAGTGTCCGACTCTGGTTTGAACAATGTAAGGCTGAACACCGTTACTGTCAATCATCGTTTTGGCTGTGTGAGATTCTTCTTTGTTGTTGTTAAGCAACCGAAGTGTGGGCTGTTAAAGCCCCGCCCTCTTTTGGAAAGCAGGCAGGGAGCAGCAGCTAATTTGCATTTAAAGGGACACACACAAAAACTGTGTGTTTTTGCTCATACCCAAATAGGGGCAAATTTGACCAGTTATAATAAATTATCTGTGTAGTATTTTGAGCTGAAAATTCACAGGAGGGCACCAGACACCAGAGACGTATATTACATCTCGTGAAGAGGGGCATAATAGGCCCCCTTTAAATTTATTTTGCAGTGCTTCAATGAAGTTAAAGATACACAACTTTTTTTGTTCAGAATTAACAAAATGTAAATAATGAGTCAATACATCATCAGTCCTTCTTCCAAAATGTGTTTTTGTCTTACTCTGTAAATTAATCACTTAACTCTAAACTTCTGATAATGTGAGTCACTGGGATACCACAGATGGTTGTCATTCACTGTATTGCATAGAAAGCCAGTTTTCAAAGATTTTTAATACAAAGCATTTTTCCAAAATTAAGTTTTAATAGTATTTTCGTGCTGTAACCGTGGAGGCGAGAACATACGTGACGTATCCTTGTGCACTTAGTAGACTGTCTCATTCTAGCGTTTAATGCTGAGGAGGACTGGACTACTGCATCACTAGGATGCAGCCTTCTGTTTGGGAAGCACCCAAAGATGGTGTTATTATTGGGAGATACGAGGGTCCGTGGCTCTACCATTGGAGAAAATGTAACAGCCAGCTTGGATCACGTGTGCCTTGATAACCAATCACATTACTGCCTTGACGTCACTGAATTTCTTTCAGAGTTGTGCAATAGTCAACCACTATTTGAGGATACCATGGAAATGAATGAGAAGTGCCATAAACTGAATCCTACTTATCACAAAATTGTCCCTGACTTCTATAAAAAAAAAAAAATCTTAATACAGTCAACACTCTAATCAAAGATTATATAACAAACATGATAAATGAAACCATTTAAAAGAAAAAAAAAATGTTTTGTTGTAGCTTTTGTAGCAAGGGCACCACCATCTTGCAGTACTACAACCTGTGATGTCATATTATTTAAATATATATATATATATATATATATATATATATTATAAATGTATGATTTAGTTTAAAATGTGTTAAAATTGTCATTTTATAAAAAAAAAAAAATGTATGTGTAGGACCACCTGGAGATCCTGGGCTCCCTGGTATTGCCGGACTACCTGGGGATAGAGGGATGATGGGTATACCTGGTCCCCTTGGTGATTCAGGAGCATCTATAACAGGTGTGAATAATCTTGAAGAATCTTAAATCTTTTCATGGCATTAATATCTTGTAAATCATATTCATGGTCTTAGACTCAAACCTCCTGTCTGTTTCTCTTTCATTTCTTGATTCTCTTTCTAACTCTGCTTTGCTTTTAGGTGCAATGGGTGAATCTGGTCTCCAGGGTTTCAGTGGACTCAAAGGAGAAAAGGGTGAACCAGGAAAAATATATGGGTCATCCTTGACCTACGGTAATATTTCAGATATTTTCCCATATTTTGGCTTACCAAAATAATATTCAGTAAGAGTTTTATAATTATAATATTTGAAAGAATATTATGTGTAACTGGCATGTTAGGGGCAAACATAAAAAGTCATTTTTTTGTCCTTGTTCTGAACTGAAGGCACATTTTTATTCTTTTTTTTTTTTTTTAAGATGAGAAATTACATGAATTTTATTTTTGTAGTTATTAATGGGGTTTGAGGGACGCAAAAGCTGTAGGTTCCTGTGGATTTATTCATAATCCTATTTAGAGAACTTCAGAGAACTTTTGTCCTTAAAGGGTTAGTTCACCCCAAAATTTTGTCATCATTTACTCACCCTCATGTCATTCCAAAACCCATTAAAGTAATCCATGTGACTCAAGTGGTTTAACCTCAATTTTATGAAGTGACACACCAGTGCTTTGCAAAAAAAAAAAGCATAATTTACCACTTTATTTACAAAATATTAATCTCCAATGTTTGTTCACTTAACAAAGTCTGCTCTTGCGTCAACACAACACACATGCGTCGTGGTGCTCTAGTGAACACACTTTGGAGATTAATATTTTGTAAATAAAGTGGTCAATTTTTTTTTTTTTTTTTTTTTTGCACAATCAAAGCACTCTCGTCACTTCATGGATCAACATGAGGGTGAGTAATTAATGACAGAATTTTCAGTTTTGGGTGAACTATCCCTATCCCTATGGGTGAACATGATAAATAGTGCCTAGAATTTAATATATATATTAAAATATATACTCATATAAAATTTAAAAACTGTATTTTTTAAGATAATTTATTTGGGGAGCAGAAGAAATACCCATACTATGTGAGTGGATGCTACATAAGTCATACAATATATACTTACACTACTGTTCCAAAGATGTGCGACAGATTCCTATGTCTAATAAATGCTGTTCTATTGAACTTTCTATTCATCAAAGAATCCTTGAGAAAAAATATGTATCACATTTCTACAAAAACACTGAGCAGCACAATAGGGGTTTACAGGTATGTGCAACAAGCTGCTGTATTCTGCAAACTTAAGTTGCATTGCTTCCGGTTCAGGTACTTTGTATGTGCTTTGTTAAATATCGAGGTGTTTTACTCAAGATATATATATATATATACTTTTGTAATGTAAGTTAGCAACATATCATGACTCTTCCTCTAGGGGAACCTGGAAAACCAGGCCATCCTGGAAGTAAAGGACCACCAGGAAATCCTGGCATTCCTGGTGAGTGGATATAGATTCCTCCCCCCTCATGTTCTTTCTTTTTCCATTGTCTGTCTTAATCAGCCCTGATGAGTTTGTGATTCAGTCACATCAAACTATCTGCACATACCTGTATAAAATGCATGTTAGAGGGAGACTCAAAGCCATTAGTCTTTAAATTTAAACTTTTGAGAGCATGTAAGTGTTTACCTAGTTCCCTTAGTGCCTTTGTCTACTTTTGTGATTGTCTTTTTATATACTGACATTTTCATTTGATTCATAATTAATTTTAGTAAAACATTCAGCATGTTCAGTGCAGACACACTAACATGTCTCATTTTGTTGACATTATTGATAATGTACGTGTGTGCATCATCAGTGAAGTTAATGTATGTCCTTCAAAGGTGTTATCTTTCTTTGTTTGTTTGTCTGCTTGCATGTTGTTTTTGTGTGCATGTCCATCCTGTCATGATGTCAACATTTGTCTCGTCATGTTTCGAGTGAACAGTTTGCGGTGAGCAAAACATTTTAACTGTCACATGCTACGTACATTTATCCAACACATTTATGCAAGTAACATCATACCTTAATACAAAGATGTTACACTACAGTTCAAAAGAAGTACAACTAATACATGGTGATGAGAGTATCTGTCTGTGACATAGGTTACTACTGCCTTCCTGGTGAACGTGGAGAATCTGGACAGGTTGGACTGAGAGGGCCTTTGGGATTACCGGGTGTCAAGGGGAGAAAGGGTGAGTTTTAAGACATTAGCTATGTTTCCATCCACCTATTTTTATGCGCATTTTGGGATAAAATAAAAAACACTGGATGGAAATGGAAAAATGCACATGAATTCTAAAAATGCTCATAAAAAAAGGTATGTGCTCAATTGAGTCAGATAAACGTTTTATCTGATAAGAAAACATGTGCATAAACTATGATGGAAACACATTTACTGGATAAATTCCTCAATGCGCATCAAAAAAGACATGTGACTTTGCGATAGGACGGCATAACTGGAACAACCAGCAGAACGATCTTGTTGCTCAGCATCTGAAATGTTGTTTTAATTGTTCTGAAATGCCTGAGCAAATTCTGTCGTCAAAGTGGTTCAGTATAATTACGTCCTAGAACTGTCTTTCCCACGACTGCGTTCCCAAACAGCAGCATCTGCCTTCAAAAGCATGATAACTTAATTATATACTAAAATATTATATAGTGACTTCTACTGCACCAACTTCCTTTTTTTTTCTTTTTTTTTTATATTTAGCGCCAGTTTATCAAGAAGTTGTACTGTCAAATCGAGTAATCGTGATTACCAAAAAATTTGTGTTTATATATGTGTGTCTATATATTATTATAAATTTATATATATAAAATCTGTGTGTATATACACACACACACACACACACATATATTTATACAAATATTAGATATTCTTATGAAAATGTTTCCAATTATTACTCCCATTATTACAATTTTTTCATTACATGTTGCTTCAAGAACATGTTCATATGCAAATTAGATACTAGAATTATTGGCACCTTTAGTAAATATGATCAAAAATGACTGTAAAAATAAATCTGCATTGTTTATTCTTTTGATCTTTAATTTATAAAATCAGCAAAAAAAAATGAACCTTTTATTGAAGGAACAGAATTGAAAGTGGGGGGGAAATCACATTATGAAATGTTTTTCTCTAAAACACGTTGGCCACAATTATTGGCACCCTTTTATTCAATACTTTTTGCAACCTCCTTTTGACAAGATAACAGCTCTGAGTCTTCACCTATAATGCCTGATGAGTTTGGAGAACACTGGATGGAAACACACACATATATACTCTTAACAAAATTATAAACGCAACACTTGTTTTTGCCCCCATTTTTCATGAGCTGAACTCAAAGATCTAAGACTTTTTCTATGTACGCAAAAAGCCTATTTATCTCAAATATTGTTCACAAATCTGTCTAAATCTGTGTTAGTGAGCACTTCTCCTTTGCTGAGATAATCCATCCACCTCACAGGTGTGGCATATCAAGATGCTGATAAGACAGCATGATTATTGCACAGGTGTGACTACAATAAAAGGCCACTCTAAAATGTGCAGTTTTACTGTATTGGGGGGGTTCGGGGGGTCCCGAAAACCAGTCAGTATCTGGTGTGCAACACATCTCCTTCGCATAGAGTTGATCAGGTTGTTGATTGTGGCCTGTGGAATGTTGGTCCACTCCTCTTTAATGGCTGTGCGAAGTTGCTGGATATTTGCAGGAACTGGAACACGCTGTCGTATACGCCGATCCAGAGCATCCCAAACATGCTCAATGGGTGACATGTCCAGTGAGTATGCTGGCCATGCAAGAACTGGGATGTTTTCAGCTTCTAGCAATTGTGTACAGATCCTTGCAACTTAGGGCCGTGCATTATCATGCTACAACATGAGGTGATGGTTGTGGATGAATGGCACAACAATGGGCCTCAGGATCTCGTCACGGTATCTCTGTGCATTCAAAATGCCATCAATAAAATGCACCTGTGTTCGTTGTCCATAACATACACCTGCCCATACCATAACCCCACCGCCACCATGGGCCACTCGATCCACAATGTTGACATCAGCAAACCGCTCACCCACACAACGCCATACACGCTGTCTGCCATCTGCCCTGTACAGTGAAAACCGGGATTCATCCATGAAGAGAACACCTCTCCAAAGTGCCAGACGCCATCGAATGTGAGCATTTGCCCACTCAAGTCGGTTACGACGACAAACTGCAGTCAGGTTGAGACCCCGATGAGGACGACGAGCATGCAGAGGAGCGTCCCTGAGACGGTTTCTGACAGTTTGTGCAGAAATTCTTTGGTTATGAAAACCGATTGTTGCAGCAGCTGTTGGGGTGGCTGGTCTCAGACAATATTGGAGGTGAAGATGCTGGATGTGAAGGTCCTGGGCTGGTGTGGTTACACATGGTCTGCGGTTGTGAGGCCGGTTGGAAGTACTGCCAAATTCTCTGAAACGCCTTTGGAGACAGCTTATGATAGAGAAATGAACATTCAATTCACAGGCAACAGCTCTGGTGGAAATTCCTGCAGTCAGCATGCCAATTGCACGCTCCCTCAAAACTTGCGACATCTGTGGCAGTGTGTGATAAAACTGCACATTTTAGAGTGGCCTTTTATTGTGGCCAGCCTAAGGCACACCTGTGCAATAATCATGCTGTCTAATCAGCATCTTGATATGCCACACCTGTGAGGTGGATGGATTATCTCAGCAAAGGAGAAGTGCTCACTAACACAGATTTAGACAGATTTGTGAACAATATTTGAGATAAATAGGCTTTTCGTGTACATAGAAAAAGTCTGTTCAAGTGAGTGAAGTGAGTTCAGCTCATGAAAAATGGGGGCAAAAACAAAAGTGTTACATTTATAATTTTGTTCAGTGTATAATTATATGTGTGTGTATATATATATATATATATATATATATATATACTATATGTATGTGTATGTATGTACATGCATTCAATTAAAAATATCAAACCAAATGGCGAAATGATGAGGGGGCTTTTCTCATAACTGACTTCATGTTTTGTTATCCAACTGTGCCCCATATGTGTGTGGTGTTTAAAGAAATTAATTCTGTTATTCAGCAAGAATGCATTACATTTGATCAAAAGTGACAGTAAAGACATGCTACAAAAAAATGCTGTTCTTTGAACTGTCTATTCATCAAATAATCCTGAAATAAATGTATAATGGTTTTCACAAATATATTAAGCAGCTCATCTGTACTCACCATTGATTGTAATAAGAAATGTTTCTTGAGCATTAAATCATCATATTAGAATGATTTATGAATTTACCAAAAATTTTTGAACTGTAATGTAAAGTCAGTTAAATCAGAAAGAGCATATTTTTTTAACTGTATGTATATATATATTGTCATTTGTATGTTTTAATCATACATTTTAATCATGACTTAAGTGTCCAAATACTTTTGGTGATGCTATTGTAGTAAATAGGCTATACTATACTATAATCTATTATTTATCTCATGAATAGGTCCATATCAAATATGTGCACTTTTTCATATTTTTTTTCAAAATTTTTAAACATGGAAAAAATGTTTTAAAGTAAGCAGATTATTTGTAGCTGAAAGCATCAAATTAGCCAAAAATTTAATACTTGAACACACAGTAGGAGGTATTTGTGTGAACGATTTATATAAATGTTCAGAAACTGCTCACAAGTGTAAGCGCATCTTATCTGATGCTGTCCATGGTGCTGATGATTTTGGTTATTTTGTCCTAGCTGTACAGTTGTGTGCAGTGTGTATCAGTGTCCATTAGGTGGCGGCAAAGCATCTTTTCTAACACAAGTATGAGCACCTGTGCTTATATATGTGTGTGTGTATATATATACATATATATATATATATATTTTTTTTTTTTTTTTTTTTTTGTGTGTGTGTTCCCTTTCAGGTCCTGAAGGGGGATGTGCATGTGACCCACCTGGTGATCTACCTGGTGATCCTGGCCCTCCAGGCCGTCCGGGTGACCCTGGTGATCAGGGGCAAAAAGGGTTCCAGGGTCCTAATGGTGAAATCGGACTCATCGGAGAGAGGGGTGTGGGAGGTGTTACTGTATGTAAACCTGGTTTAGATTCATGTGAAATTAAGGTTGTATTGTGCTTGTGTATGTGTGAGTATCTAAGGATTTCTTTTTGGTTTTGCCTATTATTGTTTCTCAGGGTCCCAGAGGCTTCACAGGTGTCAGAGGGATTAAAGGAGAGAAAGGAGGTGTTATGGTGTCATGCACAAAGGGTGAAGCATATTTGCAATTTATATATTATTGCTAGAAACTTTAAACATTTTAAGACTATCCCAAAAATGGTGTAACAACAAAGGATATTTTCTATAGTATAATACAGCATGTTTGATAGTAGAACTGCAGTGCAATTTTTTTGATCCCTAAGCATTATGCCAGACTTTTGACAGAGGTTTTATATTTCTTCTGATTTTTCTGATCAAGTTATCTATCAAATCCCTCATCTTAATTTTAAGTGCAAACTGATGTTCAATTATGAGTAATTGTAATGGAATTTTTGTATTATGTTAAAGGGGTGAAAGGTGACACGGGATCTGTTGGAGCATATGGAAGGCCAGGGTATAATGGGAAGAAAGGGGCTGATGGAAAGATTGGTGCTCCTGGAGATCCAGGACCTCTGGTACATCATAAACATATATACAATTCATAAAAAAGTTTTATATATATGTATATATATATATATATATATATGGATTGAGATCTGGTGACTGAAGGCCATTTGAATATAGTGATCTCATTGTCATGTTCAAGAAACCAGTTTGGCATGATTTGAGTTTTGTGACATGGCACGTTATCCATTACATCACCAGCTCTTCTGCAGATCTCAGTTGTAACCAGTGGTTATTTGAGTTACTGTTGCCTTTCTATCAGCTCGAACCAGTCTGGCATCAACAGGGCATTTTCATCCACAGAACTGCCGCTCACAGGATATTTTCAGTTTTTCGGACCATTCTCTTTAAACCCTAAAGATGGTTGTGCATGAAAATCCCAGTAGATCAGCAGGTTCTAAAATACTAAGATCTTTCCCGTCAGGTACTAACAACCATGCCACATTCAAAGTCACTTAAATCACCTTTCTTCCCCTTCTGATGCTCAGTTTGAACTTCACCAGATCATCTTGATCATGTCTACATGCCTAAATGCACTGAGTTGCTGCCATATGATTGGCTGATTAGATATTAGTGTTAACAAGAACTGGGGTACCTAATAAAGTGGCTGGCGAGTGTGTATGTGTGTGTGTGTGTGTGTGTGTGTGTGTGTGTGTACAGTATCTCACAAAAGTGAGTACACCCCTCACATTTCAGCAACCATTTTAGTATATCTTTTCAAGGGACAATACTATAGAAATGAAACTTGGATATATTTTAGAGTAGTCAATGTGCTGCTTGTATAGCTGTTTAGATTTACTGTCCTCTGAAAATAACACAATATACAGACATTATTGTCAAAATAGCTGGCAACAAAAGTGAGTACACTCTAAGTGATAACAGCTGTATGTCGTTTAACCATGCAAAGCCACATGTCCTATTCATCATGTTCATGTTTTTGTCTGCTTGACAGGACCATACAAATGTGTGTATCTTGTATTAGAGCAGTTAAAATTTGGTGTTCAACATGGCACCTCATGGCAAAGAACTCTCTGAGGATTTGACAATTAGAATTGTTGCTCTCCACAAAGATGGCCTAGGCTATAAGAAGATCAGTAACACTATGAAACTGAGTTACAGTACAGTGGCCAGGGTCATACAGAGGTTTTCCAAGACAGGTTCCACTCGGAACAGGCCAAAGAAATTGAATCAAAGAAGTTAAGACCTTGTGCTGTGCGTCAGGTGCAGAAGCTGGCTTCAAAAAACAGATGCACGAGTGCTGCCAGCATTGCTTTAGAGGTTGCAGAAGCGGAAAGTCAGCTTGTCAGTACCTGCAAACAGTTTGCTGAAGACAACCTGTCCAAGAGCATGAATTACTGGAACGATGTCCTGTGGTCTGATGAGACTAAGATAAACTTGTTTGGCTCAGATGGTGTCCAGCATGTGTGGCGACGCCCTGGTGAGGAGTACCAAGAAAATTGTGTCTTGCCTACAGTCAAGCATGGTGGTGGTAGCATCATGGTCTGGGGCTGCATGATTGCTGCTGGTACTGGGGATCTGCTTCATTGAGGGAAACATGGATTCCAACATGTGTGACACTCTGAAGCAGAACATGATGCCCTCCTTTCAGAAACTGGGCTAAACGGCATGATAATGACCCCAAACACACCGCCAAGATGACAACTGCCTTACTAAGGAAGCTGAAGGTGATAGAGTGGCCAAGTATGTCTCCAGACCTGAACCCTATTGAGCACCTGTGGGACATCCTCAAGCGGAAGGTGGAGAAGCGCCATGTGTCTAACATCCAGCAGCTCCGTGATGTCATTATGGAGGAGTGAAAGAGGATCCCAGCAACAACCTGTACAGCTCTGGTGAATTCCATGCCCAGGAGGATAAAGGCAGTGCTAAATAACAATGGTGCTCACACAAAATATTGACACTTTGGACACAGTTTTGACATGTTCACTTGGGGTGTACTCACTTTTGTTGCCAGCTATTTTGACAATAATGTCTGTATGTTGTGTTATTTTCAGAGGACAGTAAATCTGTACTGCTGTACAAGCAGCACATTGACTACTCTAAAGTATGTACAATTTTCATTTCTATATTATTGTCGCTTGAGACAATAATATGCTCTAATACAATATCCACACATTTGTATGGTCCTGTCAACCATTGTCATACTAAAATGGTTGCTGAAATGTGAGGGGTGTACTCACCTTTGTGAGATACTGTATGTGTGTATGTATATATATATGTGTGTGTGTGTGTGTAAATGAATATGTAACTTAGTATTAACATTAACACAGAAGGACCTATGGTACCATCTAGTGGCTGACCTATGTATTGGTCAACATTAAAACCTTATAACACATAATGTCATGTGATTGGACAGTTTTCTTTACATGAATTTTGAATTCTTTTTATTTTTAATTTCTTTTTCTTTTTAAAAACCTTTTTTCTCTCTGTCTCTTCCCAGGGAGATAATCTTGTTGGACTGCCAGGTGACAGGGGGTGTCAAGGAGCTGTTGGTGCGAAAGGCATCAGAGGTCCAACTGGTCCTCCTGGACCATATATGATGGGGTCAATTGGGCAACGAGGGCAACAAGGGGACCCTGGACCTCAAGGCCAAACAGGGCCCCCTGGTCCTAAAGGGGTTCAAGGTAAGAGTCACAGTGCTGAGTAAGGTTTATATTTTATATGACAAATTGGTATCCAGCCAATATTCCAGCTATATATAGTAAATACAATTTACTATTGTTAACTTCCATAATGTTAGTATTAAAGAAGTAAAAAAAAACTGTTAAAGGGTTAGTTCACCCAAAAAAGAACATTATGTCATTAAACACCCGTAAGACCTTCGTTCATCTTCAGAACACAAATTAAGATATTTTTGATGAAATCCAAGAGGTATATGATTCGTCCATAGACAGCGATTTAACCACCACTTTCAAAGTCCAGAAAGGTACTAAATACATTGTTAAAATAGGCCATGTGACTACAGTGGTTCAACCTTAATTTTATTAAGTGACGAGAATACTTTTTGTGCGCAAAAAAAAAAAAAAAAAAAAAAAAACTTTATTCAACAATATCTTCTCTTCTGTGTCATTCTCATACGCTGTTTACATTTAATGAATGATTAATGACAGAATTTTAATTTTTGGGCAAACTAAGCCTTTAATGATGAGTAATATGCAGTTTGGCATCAGTATAGTTTAATTAATTTTATTCAGCAAGGTTGCATTAAATTAATCAAGCGTGACAGTCAAGACTTCTACATTATTACAAAAGATTTCTATTTCAAGTAAATGCTGTTCTTTTAAACTTTCTATTGCTCAAAGAATCCTAAAAAAAGTGTCATTTCGACAGAATATTAAGCAGCACAACAGTTTTTAACATTGATAATATTAAGAAATGTTTCTTGAGCACCAAATTAACATATTGATTGACAATGATTTCTGAAGGATCTTGTGACACTGAAGACTGGAGTAATGATGCTGAAAATTCAACTTTGCCATCACAGGAAAAAAATACATTTTAAACTGTTGAAATTGTAATAATATTTCACAATATTACTGTTTTTGTTGTATTTTCGATCAAATAAATACATCCTTGGTTTATTTTTCAGAAGTGTTAAAAATTCGTACTGACCATAAATGAACAATAGTGTAAGTAAGGTAGAGTATGATCATTTGTAAAGCACACATCTTGATTGTTGATTTTCTTGGTAGGTGATACAATGCCCTGTGGGCCTGGTATACCTGGAGCCCCTGGTTGCAAAGGAATGCCTGGATTTATAGGTAACGTACATTAAAAGTAGGGATGCATGAAAATTATTACTCGAAAATGGCATTTTCGGTTTTTTACCGAAAGAGAAAAACGGATGGAAATATGAAATATGTCTATGCTGGTGCGCTCAGCTCAGATGTTCGCGGCCCATAGCCATGCAGGGCAGCACTGGTAAAATGACGCTACCCTCTCGTTCACTGATCCGTTTCCCACTACGCTCCGCTCACATGCTCTGATAATAATAGCTTTGTAGGACTATACATTATTTGGATAATTGGTCAAAAAATAAATATGTTAAATCTGATTCTGTTGCATAGAACTGAATAAAGAATAATATATTGATATTTATTATTAATGTATTTTCTGACCAATTTTAGTGTGTTACTTTAAAAGTGTGGTTATTTTATCGGTTTGTATTTTTTAAATTCAGTATCATTAAAATTATTGAATTTCATTAAAAAAGTCTAATAATACAATTATACAAAAAAAGGCTAATTTAAAATAAGCAAAAAAATTAGCATTAAAATACTGTAGTTTAAAAAGCATTTTCAGTTTCGTTTTTTTCAGTGCATCCAGTATTCTCGATTTCTGTTTCCGTCCAAAATTTTCATTTCAGTGCATCCCTAATTAAGAGTATCTAAAAGAAAGACTGTGACATGGGGATGGTTGTAAAAAAAAAAAAAAAAAAAAAGAAATAATACAACTGAATGAATAACAATATTGTACCTTAAAAGTGTAGATTTAAATCTGGAGCTGAGATTCAGGCAGTCGTTCTGTCATAATGTTAATACAGAATTTAAATTTATTCATTAATTACTCAGACTTAATGATGTACAGTAGTTTTTGATGTTGTGTTGTAAAATGTTTTGGACTAATGAAGTTAGTCTGTTGTGTGACTATTGCAGTATAATTAAAATGCAAATGTATGAATTGAAAGAGGCTCAGTGCATAAATTATAAATTTTGCGGCACTGATGTCTGTGATTACTGATCAGATACAGTTTATGGCCAAAACCTTAATCCTTTCCTTCCAGGTAAGAAAGGTACACTTGGAAATCCAGGATGCACAGGACAGCCTGGACCAGATGGTCCAAAGGGAGAGAACGGAGACCTTGGCGATTATGGGATTTGTGGACTGAAAGGTAGAGATTTATGCATATTTGTAAAACTTTGGATAAACCCTATTTGATTCTAGTCAACATGCATGTATTAATTATTCTATATCTGCATGATATATCCACAGTATAGGCTTGACTAGAATGCATTCATTATAAAAGTATTATAAATCTAATATCTCTGCCATATCATCCGCAGGTCCAGATGGATGTTTAGGAGATCCAGGTGACACTGGCCCTGACGGCAACAGTATCAACGGCTCACCTGGCGTACCTGGATGTCGTGGACCCCAGGGTCTGAAGGGATCTTCGGGAGACTGTGTTATCGGGGCTCCAGGACCGATCGGGCCCTATGGGGTTCAGGGATATCAGGGCCCTAAAGGTGTACCTGGACCTTGTGGGCCAACTGGATTGCAAGGTACTGCAAAAACATTGAGCTAAATAATATCTGGCTAACAGCAATATGGTATAAAGAAAGAAAATGTATTTTATGGTGACTGTTTTGAAGATATAAAGATATTTGCACAGTCTAGTCTAGTAATATAACTAATAATATAGTCAATATTAAATGACTTTTTATGCAGGTACATCTGGTGTTCCTGGACTTCCTGGAAGAAAAGGGGAAAAAGGAGAGGATGGTACACCAGGAGCACCTGGTTGTCCAGGTGGAAGACCGGAACAATGTGATAAAGGACAAGCTGGTCCACCTGGCAAGACAGGACCACCAGGCTTTATTGGACCGAGAGGTGAGTAGAGACCACTGTATCAACAGAAGCTTGTTGAGATTGTTCTGATGATAATGTCACTTTCCTGTGTTAGGCAAACCTGGAGAGAAAGGATCACTTGGGGAGCTGGGACCTCCAGGCACTGGAGTTAAAGGATGCCCTGGTAAGCCTGGTATCCCGGGCATTCAAGGATGCACGGGCCTTCAGGGACCTTCAGGAATCAATGGAGACAGTGGAAATTCTGGATGTACTGGACCGAAGGGTAAAGAAGAGTCATGGGTCTTGATGTGCTTTGGGGAGTTTATTCAATGAATGTACCCTGTTATGTGACATTATTTAAATAAATGCCTAACTTTGGTTTGCAACATTTTGGTTGACTGAAACATAATTTACAGTTAACTATCAATGCTAGTTTTATATATACTACCATATGGAAAAAGTTTTAAAGGTGCCCTAGAATTTAAAATTGAATTTACCTTGGCATAGTTGAATAATAAGAGTTCTGTAATGGAAATGACATACAGTGAGTCTCAAACACCATTGTTTCCTCCTTCATATGTAAATCTCGTGCGTGACGAAAAACAGGCAAATCTCAACATAACACCGACTGTGACAGTCAGGATCATTAATATGTACGCCCCCAACTTTTGCATATACCAGCCCATGTTCTACGCATTAGACAAGCCAGTATTAACGTCTGGAGCTGCACAGCCGAATCATCAGAGGTTATGCACGTATTGTGAAGCATGCAAGGACAATAGCGAAAATGGCAGATGGATCGATAATAACTGTTCATGATGAATGATATCATGATATATTTAGTGATATTTGTAAATTGTCTTTCTAAATGTTTTGTTAGCATGTTGCTAATGTACTGTTAAATGTGGTTAAAGTTACCATTGTTTCTTACTGTATTCATGGAGACCAGAGCCATGTATACAGCAATTATACAGACTAGAGTCTGTATAATTCATAAACGCATCTTCATTCTTTATAAATCTCTCCAACAGTGTAGCTTTAGCCCCGTTAGCCACGCAGCATAGGCTACTATCAAACTCATTCAGAATCAAAATACTTACCACAAAATACTTACGTGATCTGATATGCTGCATCACGAACAGTTTGTAAAGATCCATTTTGAGAGTTATATTTGCTGTGTGAACAACTAATGTAGTATTTATGCAATATAATATCAAGTCGCGAGCTTGGGGGCGGCGAGCACAAGCATTTAAAGGTGTATACACACAAATCAGAGCATTTTTAATCCCACCCCAAAACAGGCAGTTCAAACATGGAATAATAAAAAAAATCTATGAGGTATTTTGAGCTGAAACTTCACAGACACTATAGATTCTAGGGCACCTTTAAAATGTTTTTGTAAGAAGTCTCTTATGCTCAGCAAGGTTGCATTTATTTGATCGAAAATACAGTAATATTGTGAAATAATAATTATTACAATTTAAAATAACTGCTACTCTATTACTCAATATATGTATAAAATATATACGACGACATCTTTGTCTTGTGTCGGCCAGACGGGTGCGAGGGGTGTGCGCCGTTAGTTGCAGTTCGCAACCTCACCGCTAGATGCCGCTAAAGTTTGCACATTGCACCTTTAAAATGTAATTTATTCCTGTGATCAAAGCTGAATTTTCAGCATCATTACTCCAGTCTTCAGTGTCACATGATCCTTCAGAAATCATTTTAATATGCTGATGTGTTGCTCAGGAAACATTTATTATTACTATTGATGAATAGAAATTACAAATGAACTGCATTTATTTAAAATTAAAATCTTTTGTGACATTATTGTCACTTTTAATCAATTTGATGCAACCTTGTCAAATAAGTCTTTTTTTTTTTTTTTAAGTCTTGCTGACCCCAAACTTTTGAACGGTAGTGTATTACATTTATGTAGACAGCTTCAACACTGAAATGTTTTATTCATTTCTTTGTAAGGTGTTAAAGACTATCAAATTTCCTTTTAAATGTGTGTGCTTTTGATATTTAGAGTTAAAAAACAAAGAAACTTTCAGTGATTGTCACATGATTCTCATCTGTCATATTGCATCTCAGGTTTGCCTGGATTTCCTGGTCAAGATGGATATCCTGGTAACACAGGGCAAACGGGCCCTTTAGGGTGTCCTGGACTAAAAGGCCTTAGGGGTCTTGATGGATATCCAGGTTTCCCAGGGGTAAATGGAACTAAGGGCCAGAAAGGTACTTCAAAACAGTGTGAAATACCGTATTGTCATGCTTTAGGTCGGGTCTAATGTGATGATGGCAGTTAAAGGCATCACATTTTTTACAGGATGCCATGGGCCTCCTGGACCTCCAGGAGACATGATTTCCGTGCAGGTCAAAGGCCAGGTAGGGCCACCTGGACCTCATGGGGAGAATGGTTTCAGTGGAGAAAGGGGTAAATCTGTGACAGATACTCAAATCATCTGTTGGTTTCTAACTTGGATAGAAAAGACCTTCAGCAGATCATGTGGTTTCTGCTTCTTAATTCTCAGGTAATAAGGGTGATCTAGGTCTGCCTGGACTGCCAGGGTATCCAGGACTTGATGGACCTCCTGGCTTTGAAAGTGGCTGTCGTGGACCGCCAGGCGTTCCAGGGCTGTGCGGCGAGCCTGGCGAACATGGCCAACCTGGACCAAGGGGAATTGACGGATTCCCAGGGGAATGTGGTGATCCAGTGAGTGGATGCTCTTTTTTTATATGAATCTTCAAATTATTGGAGTATTGTTGTTGGTTTGATTGTCTTAGCATTTTCTACAGACTTATGTACATAGTATACACGGATGTACATAAACAGGGCCAGATATAGATTATATGGATTAAAATTTTGTTTAACAAGTCTTATCTATGTAGTCTGTGACCATATAGAAATTAGTCATTAACACGTTTCTTTGTAGGGTGATCCTGGATTGAGTGGTTTGGCAGGAATCCCTGGTTTCCCTGGGTTTGATGGTCCTAAAGGTAAAATACAATGCTTGAAACCTTGCATACTCAAACCAACACTCAAACCATTACTCCAGTCTTCAGTGTCACATGACCCTTCAGAAATCATTCTAACATGCCAATTTGATGCTCAGGAAACATTTCTTATTATAATCAATGTTAAAAACAGTTGTGCTGCTTAATAGTAGAACTTTTTTTAACAGGACTCTTTTATTAGAAAGTTAAAGAGCAGCATTTATTTTATAATAGAATTCTTTAACAAAATAAAAACTGTCAGTTTTGATAAAATAAATGCATTGTTGGTGAATAAAAGTATTAATTTCAGTACAAAAACTGTACTGACTGACCCCAAACCTTAGAACAGTAATGTATGTATTACCTACAGCCCTTAAAAACACTACACAATCACACAGTCAGTATATATTCATTCTGCACATTTTATGTCTCATGTGAAATGACATCTATTGCAAAACTTGTACTGTCTTGAATAGGTGAAAAAGGTGAATCTGTTGGTGAGCCAGGACGAACGGGTGAGAGAGGTCCAAGTGGAGAAAAAGGCGTGTCAGGTATGTCTATATATATATATATATATATATATATAAAATTATATAAAATGAACCCTTCTTGTAATGTAAAATAAATTTCTATAATACAGAATTGCATTGAAAATTGTTCTGAGCTATAGAAACATCTCTTTTCTCCCCAATAGCTCCCCCTGGTGACAAAGGAGACCCCGGTGACCCTGGCCCACAAGGGCCAAATGGAAACTGTGGTCCACCAGGCCCACCTGGGAACAGTGGTCCTTGTGGACCTCGTGGTAAAATACCCATTGTTAAACGGATAGATCTGGCTCTAAAATAGTGGAAATACACATGCACTTGTGACTAGGGATGTCACATTGAGGAAATTTACGAATAAACTTGCGACAACACAGGTGTTACCGACAGTCATTTCTCCTTACTGTCATTACATTATAAGTGAAATCGGACTCCTGCTGACTATGCTGCAACTATGCAGCTTGTGCTATCTGGAGTAGACACTTTCGGTTTATAGTTGTAGAGTCCGTTGTCCAACTGGCCAAACACTGTGTCACACCGGTAACAATGACTACCACAGCAAGCCGACTTGTGGCTGCACATCATCTCAGTTCCATAGTAATGCACCATATTAAGTTTTGCTATGTTCTCAAATAGTGTCCTTTCTGCTTTACAGGAGTGGTTGGGCCCCCTGGTCCGTGTGGAAGACATGGTCCAGAGGGTCCTCTAGGGCCTCCAGGTCCACCAGGCCCTAAAGGAAACCCTGGATGCCCTGGCCTTAGAGGTTTGAAAACTTATGCTATGTACAAACAAACTGATGCTGCCATTAATTTTAAAACTAGAACAATCATGTATACATTTTAAACTGGACTTTTTTTGATAATTAATTCATCACTTGCAGGACCTCAAGGGATGCAAGGGATCCATGGACTAGATGGCCTGAAGGGTGACAAGGGTGAGATTGGATCTCGAGGTGAGATACATGTACAGTCTTTTGTGCTGTTTTGTTTGTTTTGTTATTGCCTGCTTGACATCCCTGTCACTCCCTGTCTCTTTTGTTGTGCTTTAGGGCTGGGTTTAATAGGTGATAGAGGTAATCTAGGACCGTGCGGAGACAAGGGAGATCCAGGAGACCCAGGGTTAGGTGGCCAATCACAAAATGGTGTTCGAGGTCCAAAAGGACAGCCAGGCTCTCTAGGTACAGGACTCATAGTCCAATTCAACCAATTATTTGTGACTTTAGGACTGTACACTATTTGGACTTGATCAAACATGACAGTAAAGACATTTATGTAACAAAAGATTTGTACTTCAGATAAATACTGTTCTTATGAACTTTCTATTCATAAAATAATCCTGAAAAAATGCATCACAGTTTCCACAAAAATATTAAGCAGCACATCCACTTTCACCACTCTTAATAATAAGTGTTTCTTGAGCAGCAAATCAGCATATTATAATGATTTCTGAAGAATCATGTGACACTGGAAAATGGAGTAATGATGCTGAAAATTCAGCTTTTCATCACAGGAATAAATTACCTTTTAAAATACATTCAAATAGAAAACTTATTTTAAATTGTAATGATATATTTAAAAATAATGGTTTTATTGGGTTTTTTTTAAAGTGAAATATTTGGGTAACACTTTACAATAAGGTTCAATTTTTTTATAAAGGGATCATGACATGAAAAATTTGCCTTGATCATTTGACATATAAGAGGTTTAAAATGGTTTAAAACATCCTGCAAGTTTCATAGCTTAAAGGGTTAGTTCACCCAAAAATGAAAGTTATGTCATTAATTACTCACCCTCATGTCGTTCCACACTCAAGACCTTCGTTCATCTTCAGAACACAAATTAAGATATTTTTGATGAAATCCAATGGCTCAGTGAGGCATCTATTGCCAGCAAGATAATTAACACTTTCAGATGCCCAGAAAGTTACTAAAGACTTAATACAGTTCATGTGACTACAGTGGTTCAACCTTAATGTTACAAAGCGACAAGAATACTTTTTGTGCTCCAAAAAAAACTTATGACGTAACAAAGCCTCGTTTTCTAAAATCACGTGACTTTGGCTCTCTGAACCACTAATTTGAAGCAAAAGATTTGTAAAGCTTTGAAGCTTAATGAAGCAGTGTTTTGAAATTAGCTGTCACCAGATATTGTTGAATAAAGTCGTTATTTTGTTTTTTCGTTTTCTTTTTTTTTTGGCGCATAAAAAGTATTTCTCGTCGCTTCATAACATTAAGGTTGAACCACTGTAGTCACATGAACTGTTTTAAATATGTTTTTAGTTTAGCTTTTTAGGGCATCTGAAAGTGTTGATTATCTTGCTGGCAAGCACTGAGCCATCAGATTTCATCAAAAAATATCTTAATTTGTCTTCTGAAGATGAACGAAGATCTTACGGGTGTGGAATGACATGAGGGTGAGTAATTAATGACAGAATTTTTATTTTTGGATGAACTAACATTCATAGCTATTTCATAGCTTCCTCATAATAAACAAAGCATTTATTTAATCAAGCTCCAAAAATGGCTTATTTTGACGTCACACGGGCAAATTAATTTTGCATATGACTGCCTTTAGAGCAAGATATTGCCGAATAGTTTTACATCATCGCACCATAGGCCTCGCCCACTGGTGTTCAGTCACTTAACGGCTGACATTTGCCCTACACTGAATTTGAGTGTCATGTCAAAAGTAAATATAGAAACCAGTATAAAAACTAGCTACGTTTCCATTCTCCAATTTTTATGCGCATTTTGGGATATCGCATAAGAAAAAAATGATGGATGTAAATGGCAAGATGCACATAAATTTAAAAAATGTGCATAAAAAACATATGCGTTCAGTCTAAACATTTTTTTTATCCAATAATAAAACATGCTATGATGGAAAAACATTTACCGAATGAAAATTCCTTGATGCGCATCAAAAAAAGTCATGTGACTTTGCGATGGGATGTCATTACCACATTTATTGCATTTCATCTGTCCTCTGACTCGCAAATAATTTATTATTAGCTATACGAAAATTATTATATAAAGTGGCTTCTCCTATTGCAGCAACGTCCATTTTTCTTTCAGTTTACCAGGAAGTGACCATTTTTTTTCTCTTCGACTCCCTGGATGGAAACACTGCTTTATTCACAAATGTTTTATGCAATTCCAATTTTGCGCATAAATTAACACTGGATAAAGTATACAGGTGCATGTTCAGCATTCAGCTTTTGACATACTCCACACACTTGAGTCTTCCGACAGCAGGACAAATGGAAGCGTAAATGAAAGTTTGCTTTGGCGCCATGTTTAAACAGATCATTTGCTCATTTCTGTAGAGACTTTAGAAGGATACCAGCGTCAGGAACAAGTGGATGTTTGTTTTTAATAGCGTCATGGATCATGTCTGAGGATGTTATGTTTGTTAAGAGAATTTGACTGCAGATTGTTTTTCACTTATTACACTGTTCGTGATGTACTTTAATCTTCACTGTTGTTTCTTTCTTCTTTTTTAAATAGGGGACCCTGGTCCAATGGGTCCTCCAGGATTTCGTGGTGAAGAATGTAAGATTCTTAAACCTGGACCTTATGGACAACGGGGTTACTGTGGGCCAGATGGACCTCCAGGTGTGTGTGGTCATTTGGAGAAGAGTTTTCATTACATTTTTTTAGGATGTCAATCATGGCATTGCACAATTGATGCATACAAATAAGATTTGAGAGAGCCACAATACCACAAATCAGGCTGTATTGTCCATATGTAGACTATGTGTTTATGTATAAGATTGTGTATTATGTGCATGGTCTGTGTTTTGCTGTTCCAGGGCCCATGGGGGAGATGGGAGAGCCAGGCAATGTCTTCATAGTGGGTGGTGATTTTGGTGCCCCAGGTGATCCTGGATCACCAGGATGTAAAGGAGAAAAAGGATACAGTGGGCCCAACGGCCTGCCAGGGTGTCCAGGCCTAGAAGGTGCAAAAGGTAAAAGAAACTGCTTTCATTAAAAAAGTGTGCATTAAGTGTCTAAAATGTGCCACTATACATGCACTTTTTGTGAAACTTTATGCTTTCCAATAGTTTTGTGATTTAGGTTTTTCTATTATTATTATTAGGGCAACGAGCACCGATGGTGTAAGGACCCTATTGTAATTGCTCTTATAACCCTAACCCTAACCCTAAACTTTGCACACTTGTCAGAAGTGGTAATGATATAGGTTTCAGAATTAGATGTGGCAAAATGGCTCAATAGCACCACCTACAAAATTTCAATTAAGCACCCTTCATCAGATCAACATCATATTTGGTCAGTCTAATTTTAAGGCCTTTGTGATGTTAAATTGTGAATATCTAGAGTTTCGCCATGAATCAGGAAGTTGTTGTATCTCAGGCATACAGTGTCAGAACTGCCCCAAACTTCACATGTTTTATTAGAGTCCTGGCCTGAAGACATCTACATGCCAATATTCAGTTAGTCATAGCACCACCTGCTGGCAACAGGAAATGGCATGCTTTACACTGTAATACACTCCCATAAACACATTTAAATACACTGCACGGCCAAAAAAAATAGGCAAATAGTTAAGAGTCTATGAATGGATCATTATCACAGTGATTATTATTTTTTTATTTTTGATTATTATGTTATATATTTGGCAACGGTTCTTTTAATCCTTAAAGATGGAGTGTGTAGCTTTTCATTTCTTAAACAACCATGTATTAAGATGTATCATGGCCATATTCCAGGATGACAATGTCAAGATTCATCAGGCTCAAACTGTGAAAGAATTGTTGGGAGGGAGCATGAAGAATCATTTTCACACATGAATTGGCACTGACCTTAACCTCAGTGTAAGTTTTTGGGATGTGCTGGAGTAGACTTTACAGAGTGCTCACCTCTTGCATTGTCAATACAAGATCTTGACCAATAAATGATGCACCTCTCGATAGAAATAAATGTTGTGATGTTATTTTCATGAAGAGGTGCATCAATTTTTGGTCAAGATCTTGTATTGAAAATGCAAGAGGTGAGCACTCCAGCACATCCGAAGTCTACTCCAGCACATCCCAAAGACTTTCAATTAAATTAAGCTCTGGACTCAGAGGTGCCAATTCATGTGTGAAAATGATTCTTCATGCTCTCTGAACCATTCTTTCACAATTTTAACCCTGGTGAATCTTGACATTGTCATCCTGGAATATGGCCATGATACGTCTTCCTACATGGTTGTTTAAGAAATAAAAAAAGCTACACACTCCATCTTTAAGGGTTAAAAGAACTGTTGCCAAACATATAACATGCTAGAAACATAATAATCACTGTAATAATGATCCATTCATAGATTCTTAAGTATTTGCCTATTAAAATCCAAACAGCGACTTTTCTTGTGGCCGGGCAGTGTATGTCATGAAGTACCAAACATGTTAGAAACACGTTAAATCATGCATCACTTGGCTAAGTGCTAATGAGTGCGTTTAAATGCATGTTCTTAAGCCAATTATGGTTAATAAGCTGACATTGAACGTGGTCATGTAAGCGCGGTAACCGGTTTTCTTTTATCAGAGCAAGGTCATAAACAGCTTAAGCATAAACCGCAGCATGTAAAAGCATTAACCTGCTTTCTGTCGGCTTATTAAAGCGCGCATGTGTGATACGTGACAGAAACGCATCCTTAGTGCAGATTTAAACGCATCCAGATAGAGCGAGCGTTTTGCAGGAAAGAAAGAAGGAAATGTCACAAACGCTGGCTCTTTCAAGACCCAGAAAATTGTAAAAATGTGTTCTCATCTCTCGTGCAGCAGAAGTAGAAGTGGTTCAGTCAAAATGCTGCATCTGTAACTGCATGAGAGAAAAATATATGAGCCGTAAGTTTCTTGCTGACATGTTGCAAGCTTTATTTAACATCACAACTGACATAACATATGGAATACACAGAGTCAGATAAGTAAATTATTATTTTTGATGTCACAGGGAAATAACCCAATGTATTAATAAAGTCATGTAAACATAGTTTACTTGCATCATCAGTTCACTGGTTTGCATGTAACAGGGAAAACTGGTTATTTCAATAAGCTGATATTGTGAGTTATCAGCTGGTGTGCATGTAAACATGCTCAATGTATGCGATTAACGCCACGAAACAGGAAGTTGCTGTAACCGGAAGTTGCAAACTTCACGTGTTTGATAAGTGCCCTGGCCTGAAGATATCTACATGCCAAAATTTAGTCATAGTCATATCGCCACCAGCTGGTAGCAGGAAGTGTGGCAAATACAAATGACTGACAAAGTTCTCCTATATTTATATACTTAAATGCATATTGCCCACCATGCTCTGTTTCCTAAAGCCACCGGGTGGCGGTGGCATGTGTGCGAGGGCCCTTTCATCGCTGCTTGCAGCTTTAAATATTATTATTATTATTGCACAGGTGAAAGAGGACAATGTGGGCCTATGGGCCTTCCGGGACCCTGTGGCCCCATGGGTGATTGTGGACCCCCAGGATTCTGTGGAGAAAAAGGAGAGAAAGGGGACACAGGTCAGTGGAGCCTTCAGATCATCAAGTTGGCCATCTTATAAATCAATACAGTTGAACCCCTTTCAATCTCTTTCCCTTTGCATTTGTAGGTCCAAAAGGAGAGCCTGGGGATGTCAGAAATGCTTCTATACCTTGTCCCACTCCTCTTAAGGGCCTTCCTGGTGCTCGTGGTCCACCTGGCCCAGTTGGTGAAGGTGGAGAGGATGGACCTAATGGCAGTGAGGGACTGAAAGGTACAACTCAATTCAACAGCAGGGCGTTTATTTGTAACAAGGATTCATAAGAGAATGAAGTATCTCCTATTCTTGGCAGTGTTGTCATTGTTAAGTTAAACTACACTGTGATCTCCATCTCATTAAATTATATTCTCCTGGAGAGAGAGATGGCCTTGAGCCCCCAACGTGTCAGCCAATAGATAAGTAGTGTTTAGGGTGACCAGCTGTCCTTTATTTTTATTTGCAGGACAATCCCGAACTTGGGAGCTTTGTCCCATGTCCTGCATTTTAATTATGTCTGTTATTTCTTTTCTTCCCTGAAATTACAATACTGTTTAAAAATCCATTTGCACAGCCATTATGTTCTAGCTAGAGTGGGAAAAAATAACCAACCAGTGCAATAGTAGAGAGGGATTTTTCCACTGATGACGACTGGACGGAGAAACGAAATCAGTGTGGACCTCATCAAAAGTCGTTTAATACAGCTATACCAGCCAAGACTTCATCTAGACACATTCTGATCAAACCTGCCAGATTCAAAACAAAATACAAATTCAAGATAAACTGAATCCGGTAAAACACATTTATTGATTGCATGGCCTGTCAACATTAAATTTGTGGCCAGCATCATGCTCAAATATGAATGTATTTTTATTATATTTTGCGTTCAAAATTAGCTTGAATATTACTTTGGTTTTTACGTGTACACTAGGGTAGTCGTACACTGCGCGTGACGCACATTTACGCGCGTAGCACGGTTTTTCTAACCACAATGGATTGTTAAACGCACTTTGCACATGCGTTTTGAATCATTTTTGCACTAATGTAGTTTGTCCACAAGGTGTCAGCACTGAAAAGGGCTATTGTTTCACAGTCTGACAAGAAACGGAGAAGTCTTGATGAGCGCTTCTGAGGAAGTTAAAAGATACCAGCAACTCTATTTTAAACAAGTACAATACATTTTTATCGTAACTTTTGGAGCAAAAAAGCGACTAGACAAGAATTAATCTTTCTAGTGCGCATGTGTCAAACACCTGTGTTCGAGCACGCTATCAAATGCGTGAGACTGTGTGCGTACGTTAAAAACAAGGTAACTTTATTTTTGCATCGTTTAATACAGTTGCAGTGTGTACGTGAGCCCGCATCCAAAGTGTAATTTTTCAAACTAGTGTACAAAATCACGTCTACGCCCTGCAACAGAGCAATAACCAGGTGGTCACCTTAGTAGAGTTTATCTGTGATTTTTGCCTGTTTCTGCTTAGGTGAAAAGGGACCAAATGGAGCTGATGGGTTCCCTGGCCCCCCTGGGCCAGTAGGACCAGATGGACCATTAGGAGACCCTGGAGATGTAGGTGTAAGAGGACCAACAGGCATTCAGGGTATGTTAGTGTGTATTGTTAACAACTTACTGTGTTTACTGACTCAACTAGGCCTGGCACTGTTGTATCTTATTTCCTCCTTCTAGCCTACTGCATTTACATTCATTCATTCAGCAGATGTTTATTTCCAGATCGACTCACAGCGACCCATTCATCAATTCAACCATTTGTCCATTCTTTCACTTTTTCTGTCTCAGGACCCCCAGGACCACATGGTGATGAGGGGCCTCCTGGAATCAATAAGAGGTTTTCCTCAGGCTTCCTTTTGGTGAAGCACAGTCAGTCTGACATTGTGCCCACTTGTCCCCTGGGCCTAACACAGTTGTGGACTGGCTACAGCCTGCTATATCTGGAGGGTCAGGAGAGAGCACACACACAAGACCTGGGTATGTGGTTAATACATGCGTCACATTAAAAAATGCCTGATTCCATAAAATGGTGTCTTGATAAACAGCTAGGTTTTTGAACAGAGCTATGATGTAACAAGCAGTGTTATTTTAGTATCATTTAGATACCATTTGAGTATTTTAAAGATGGAGTGTGTAGCTTTTTTTTTTTTTTTAGTTTTAGTAATTGTTTTTTTATTAGTTATTGTTTTAAATGTCTATATTGTTTTTAATTTTGTTTTAGTTATTTTAGTACAGTACATTAAAAGTGTTGCTTTTCTTTTTAAATTTTATTTTAAGTTAACACTTTTTTTTTATTCTTATTTCAAGCAACAAAAGTTTTTTTTTTTTTTTTCCTGTGGTTTTAGTGTATAAAAACCCTGATGACAACACATGACATATTCAAACTTATTTTTGTGTGTTTTCACCAGGCCAGGCAGGTTCATGTGTACCGATGTTCAGCACCATGCCGTTCTCCTGCTGTAATATGAACTCCTGTGATTACGCCAGCCGCAATGACAAATCCTATTGGCTGTCTACAACCGCCTCAATTCCAATGATGCCTATGAAAGGAATGGAAATTCAGCCACACATCAGCAGGTGTGTGGTGTGTGAGGCTTCATCGCCAACCATTGCTATACACAGTCAAGACAGGTCTATACCATCGTGTCCACCCAATTGGACAAGCCTCTGGACCGGATATTCATTCATTATGGTAAAGGAAATACAGCTCTCTTCCAAATCCTAGTAAGCTGCCTAAATAAACAAAGTAAATATTTTTTAGTACTAAGTAAAATATATTTTAATACTTATTTAAACTTATGTATATTATATATACAGTCAAACCAAAATTTATTCAGACACCTTGAACATTTCAATCATTAATACAGTTTATTCACCATAGTTTAAAAAAAATGGTTATAAAATATGACAAGATCTTGGAGTTTCACTGTATCAGAAAAAAAAAAAACTTAATTATGTCAGATAACACTTAAGCAAAACATGGTCAGGTCAAAGTGTCTGAATAATTTTTGGTTCCAAATTTTTATCAATTTTACTGGTAGTCCACTGTATGAAGAATTTTTGGGTATAATATGTCACAGTTTACTTCGCTATTCTCACTTACATAAATGAACTATAGTGTCCTGCTAGTAAAAATATATATATTTGTTCACATAATATATGTGTGTGTACTGTGTTTAATTATGTATATTTAAATACACACACAAACATGTATATATTTATGAAGTATTTGCATGTATATACTATATATTTATTTATATAATTTATATTATATATAAATATAAATATTTTATATATAAATATAACACATTTTTCTTAAATATATACATGCATGTGTGTGTATTTTATATTATATATAAAACTTTATAAAAACTTAAAACTTTATTTCTCTTTGGATGTGATTAATCAAGATTAATCGTTTGACAGTGTGTGTGTGTATATATATATATATATATATATATATATATATATACACACACATATATAAAAATTAGTCAAACATGAACCATTTAAATTTGAGCCAATATCTTTTTGATACAATTTATTTGTTAGAGCATAGTTATGTTAGTAACATGCTAACATCGTATTCAAAAGTTTGGGACCAGCTAGTTTTGTTTTTTTTTAATAAATTAATACTTTTATTCAGCAAATACATAATAAATTGTTCAAAAGTGACAGTAAAGACATTTGTAATGTTACAAAAGATTTTCTCTTTCAAATAAATGTACTTTTGAACTTTGTATTTATCAAAGAATCCTGAAAAAGTTTATTACGGTTTTCACAAAAATGCAACACAACTGTGTTCAACAGTTGATAATATTAAGAAATATTTCTTCAGCAGCAAATCATCATATTAGAATGATTTCTGAAGGATCATGTGACACTGAAGACTGGGGTAATGATGCTGAATATTCATCTTTGCATCACAAGAAAAATTACATTTTTAAATATAATAAAATAGAGAACAGTTATTTTAAATTATAATAATATTTCACAACATTACTGTTTTACTGTATTTTTTAATCAAATAAATGCAGCCTTTGTGAGCTTCTTACCAGCCCCAAACTTTTGAATGGTAGTGTGCATTTCTTTACATTTCAAACCAATCACATGAACTTAATTTCTGTGTTCCAGTATACAGGAGCAGGGGACGAGGGAGGCGGACAGTCTCTGACATCAACAGGAAGCTGCTTGCAGGACTTCCGCAGTCTGCCATTCGTGGAGTGCCAAGGTTCGCTTGGCACATGCAAGTATTTTGCCACTATCTACAGTTTCTGGCTAACTAGAGTGGACAAGCAGGGCTTTAACTCCAATCCTCACAATACTGTGCTTCAGAGTGAACAAGAGAAGCGTGAGAGCGTCAGCAAATGCAGCGTCTGCATGATGAAAGATCCCAACAAATGATACAAGTCATGCATGTTTTCTAAAAACAAAAAAACTGCACTGAGAATGCACATCAACAGGTCACTGGAGTGAAAGTGATTGAGATACGTTTTTTTATTTTTATTTTTTTACTTTTTTTTTTTTTTTGGAGAGGATAAAATGGACACAATTTGTGAGCATTTTTGTTGAACTACAGGCTGTGAACTTTTTTACTTCACTGGATTTGTTCCCACATATTTCAGCCTAACATGACTTATTTTACGTCTTTACCCAGTACACAGTTTGCTTCTTGTTTTTATAGCATTTTGGTGCTAGCAATAACCAAGACCGTTTGTGCACGTTATCAAACATTATCAGCACAATATTGTAGTGCTAGTATAGGTCTATGGTGCCATTTTTTTTTTAACAAAACCTTGACAATGAAACTCATGATCCAGTGAAATCAAACAGGAACGTCTGCTTTCAGCTGTTGCCATCAATAGCTAAATTGACGTTGCCGTCAGTGTAAATGCACCTTTTGACATGAAGGTGCAGTTTTCTCTGTATAGAAATCAACAAATTCCTCTAGATTAAATTCTGCTCGGTTTTCTAGACTTGAATTCAAACGAAGCATTTTCTGCAGCATTAAAGTGTGGTCACAATTTGCATTTGTTTGATCAAAAAATACAGTAAAACAGATTTCATTCCCAAACACCAGGTAGCCACCTGCGAACGCAAGATAACATGACAGTGTTCATTGCATTTCGTCTGCATGTTCTGAGGTGCAAGTCATTTATGATGTATGAAAAAATCCGCAGTGGCCTCCACTATAGAGTGCAATAGTCAGGTTCCGAAAGTAAAACCTCCATTCATTTTCTACATAGGGAAATTGATTTTGAACAATAACTCATAAACCTTTAAAGACTGTGAACTATACAGGTCTGTTAATCCATGATATTTACACTGTCAGCCTGCATTATTTCCCCTTATTTTTAAAATAATCACGCTTAACAGCAGAATTCCTGGTGGTAAACTACATTACCCATGATGCTGTACAGAAAATTACACCAGTCAAGAGTCGGAAAAAGCAACAAGTGCCAAGATGTCCCTACGCTTTCAAAATACTGAAATGTTTGTGTGTGTGTGTGTGTGTATATATATATATATATATATATATATATATATATATATATATATATATGATTTTGTTCTCCTGAACACATGGGATGGAAATGGTGCTTTACTTGACAATGTTTTATGCCATATTCCAATTTTGAGCAGTTAAATATGCAACTTTGGATGTAAACATAGTACTGTATCCGTCTTAGCCTTGCTAATGCTATTCTCTAGAGCTACAAGAACTACAGTAGTCAACATTTAAAGTGGAACAAAACCTTTCATCAGAGTTGTCCTAAAACCTTATTCTTAGGACAACTTTGATTAACTTTTTTGATCCACTTCAAATGTTGACTACTGTAGTTAGCTGTTTTAACCAACATTCTACAGCATGAACCAACTAACATTTGGGTTTCTTTAAGAGTTGTCTCAGGTTTCCAAAGGAAACGCATCTCCCAGTGGCAAAAACTAGCATTATCAGGTCTATATGGCTGTGAATGTGAATGCTTGGAGGATCTTCAAGACTTCAGTCAGTTATTTCACTGTACTCGATACATTCACCATTTCTTAAAGTCCCTTCAGGCCACAATGTACATCTGAAATAATGTTTAATGTAGTTAACCTAAAAATAGTCCTTCACTTTCCATTTCTGTCTCCTGCTGTTTGTGAAAGGACCATTGCCATTGAACTTGTCACTCATTATTATTGGACACTTGAAAACCTTACCTGCTTAGTTTTTTGTTTGTTTAAAAAAAAACTTTGAAATATTCCCCTCTCACTGTCTAAACTAACTTGAGCCATTAAATGAAACTAACACCTTCAGTATTGTACTGTCCATGTAAGGGGTCCTAAGCAGTTTTTGTTCTGAGCATGATATATTCTTCTGTATGTACATATGATTGCACTGTGGACAGAACAGCTTTGCTTTATATTTTTACTAAATGCCGAGAGTATTTATTTAGCTAGAGATTACTTTGGTGCTATTTTGGATAACAGTGAATGAAACACTTGTTCGCTTTTAAAAGAAGTGATTATTATTATTGTCTGATTTTGATATTGCTGCAAGCTGGTTAGAAATGCAATTTACTGTGTTTGGGGACATTTTAATGTCTTGAGTACTGTACTGTTACACCTGAGCATGGAGGTACACACAAAGACAACACAAATTGTTAAAACTCTTTCCCAAGAACTTTAGTTTTTGTCATTTGCATTTTTACATTTAACAATCAGGTTCAACTCTTACTTTGTATTAAATGTCTAATAAATTGTGATATTTGTAATAACATGCAATAATACCTTGGAAAAAAGTATATATAAAGTCACCCATCTGAGACACCTTGGGGTTTCGCATCACTACATCATGTTTTAAACAGTTCTTTTATACATTATTCTTGAGACACATTATATTAAAGGGTTAGTTCACCCAAAAATGAAATTTCTGTCATTAATTACTCACTCTCATGTCGTTCCACACCCATAAGACCTTCGTTCATCTTCAGAACACAAATTAAGTGTTTTTTATTAAATCTTTTTTTTTTTTAATCCCCCATAGAATGCAATATAATTACCACATTCAAGGTCCAGAAAAGTAGTAAAAACATTGTTAAAATAGTCAATGCTCAAAAACAAAACAAAAATAATGACCTCAGTCTCTTTTGCTGTTTATGTTGTATAGACAGTGCAACATTTCTGTGTTTTATGTCAGAACGCCGACTCATCATTGGCCGATGCTGTTCACGTGAGCACCACGACGCATGCAATGCTGATGCAGGAGCCAGCCAATACTGAGCCGCCATTCAGATGTAAAACACAGAAGTGTTGCACTGTCTATACAATGTAAACAGACAGGGGAGAGATGAAATAGTTTAACAAAGTCGTTATTTTTGTTTTGTTTTTGCACACAAAAAGTATTCTCGTCGCTTCATAACATTAAGGCCATGTGTCCACCAAAGCATTTTTAGCCAGCTGAAAACACTAGACGCTCTGCTGAAAACAACTTCGTAAGTGCAGCAATTTTTTTTTTTTTTCTTCTTCTTCAGTTAATACCATAGACTGTAAAAAAAATATGCACATAGTGTCCATGACATCACCTGTAGATTTCTGAAGAGCATTTCTGAAGCAAAAATGAGACCGCTGCCATCTTAGCTGCGCGTCACTGCATGTCACTCCCGGATAACTGAAAATGGGCAAAGAGGCGGAACGTGGTTGGAACCGAGGTGACTGGTTGCTGAAACCACACCCGCCTAGCTCGACGTGATCATGTTAGCAGGCAAAGGAGCTATCAATCTATCTAAGATACTATCTAAAACATTAATAAATATAAGTTATATCATTAGAAAGTTCTAAAGGTTTAATCAAAAAGTCAATCTGTAGTGTCTTTTGTACGATATCGGTGCTCCAACACCAGTAATTAATTTGTGTCCGGTGTGCAAATAACAACATGCAAAATCAAAAGGGAATTCATACCTTTATAATAGGCTTGTTTGAGATGAGTGTCTGCCCAGAACCGATCACCACGAGATGCATGCCGGTTAGAAATATGTCCGAGGGTGGGCCGCCTTGCTCTGATGTCATGCCGACGTGTGTCAAAAAAGTCTCGCGAGGGCGAGGCGGCCTCATCGGATTCCAATAGGTTGTTTGCACATGACGTCATTGCCGCGAAATACGGCTGGAGGGCAAGGAATGATTTTTCTATATAGGAAATTCTTATGTTTTGAGTCGTTTATGGTTGCTCAAATCTATCAAACCGAGAAACCACAATGAGCTTTTATCGTTTACGTAATGTAGCCTATATTGTTTTTTAACTTTAAAAGTCACCTTTTATAGCGTTTTGCGTCTGCTGATACTGAAATGAATATGGATACCTGCTTACCTTTTTTGTTTTTGACTTTGTTAAATAATCACATTCTTCATGGTATCCTTTTCAGGGAAGAGAAGATATTTTATCCCATTGCATGATAATTTGGTGTTTTCACTTCCGTTTTGTAGAATTCCATTTACATGTTGATCTGGGCTGCGTTCAGCCCCGACAAAACGTTTTTTTAAACGGAAAACGGTGGTGCGTTGAACACCCCGTTCTGATGACGCAAGAGTTGCAACTATGGCAGCTGAGAAGGCCATTCTTTGTGTTCTTTTTGAAGAATTTTCGGAGCCTGATGAAGTCGGTATATATATGTGTTTAATACTGCAAAATATGCTCGATGTTAGTCAGTGCCCTTGCCGTCCAGAATAAAAGAGAACATCCCAAACGAGTGAAGGGATTTGTGGAAACTGTGGTTCCTAATTATTGTGATCCAACATTTGCCTTTATGTTTATGAAAGTTTATTAAAGTATCACTCCACAATACAAAAGCAAAATAAATAGTATTTTTATGTTACATTAATCAGTGTCTAGCACACCTTCCTAAGGAAAGGGTATGGACCAGAAGACATTGCAATTACTAAATGATATTTAGACAGACTTAAAGAAGTTCCGGATCTATACTTGTGATTTTATTAAGTTATTTTGCCATTAATGTAAATAAACATGTGCAAACAGTACGTGCTCTTGTGAATTTATTTTGATGTTAATTACATTTAGGAGAGCTGTTTCTTTAATACCGCGTGGTTTATATGCATGTTGATGCTGATTGGGCTGACATTTTTGACACACCCACCAAACAAAAGAAAACGTATCTCAAACCTGTTGCTCTCCGTTTCCAGGAACCATGTCGTTCAACCCGGAAACCGTAGCAAAACGTTACGCACCGGTTTGAGCTTGAACGTGCCGCTGGTTACAGTGAAAACAGTGTCACGCGCTGGGCACGTGCTGCTGCTTCAGCCATCATATTGTAGAAAATGTCCAATAGTGATGTCCGGTTCGCGAACGAATCGTTCTTTTGAACAGGTTCTTTTTAGTGAACCGGACGAACCAGTTCACCAAATCGGACTGAATCGTTCGAAACAGTTCGCATCTCCAGTAATCAAACACTACTCCACAAATTACTAAAGTTACTCACGTGCCTGACACTCCCTCTGACCAACATCAATAAACAATAAACCAACATCCTGGAGTTATTTAGTTACTCCAACAGTACACTGACTTAACCTGCTGTGAGAGAACTGATGATGATGATGAACACGAGCAGCAGAGCAGCTTATACTGAGTGAGCATGCGCGGCATACACGAACGAACATACACGGCCTGTCACCGTACTCGTTCTCGAGTCAAGAATCGGTTGCAACGGTTTTCGGATCACCAGTACACAACCGAGAACTGCTTCTTTCGGACATGTCCGATTTGAGAACCAATGAGCTGATGATACTGCGCATGCGTGTAATTTTTCAAGAGACTGAAAAGCACATTGGTCAAGTTTTAATTGAACATCGGAAAGTGTGATAATATAAAACATACTGGAAATATGTTTATGCAAAAAGTTTGTTGTGCTTTTCCAAATACACTATAACAGATTAATAGCATACAAAATATATACTGTACATAAGAAACTACATGCAACATGAACATAAATATTTTGTACAGATTAAACTATCTAATGTTTAGAAATAGTTTCTGAAATTTCTACAAATTTCTTTTTCTATATTGATGTTATTTAAAAAGCATTACAGTAAAAGTTGTGCAGTTGTGCTTTCATGTTAATTTTTTTTTTTTTTTTTTTAAAGATTGGAATTAATTGTTTGTAAAACTATCAAACTAAACATTTATTTGTTTCATAAATAATCCATGGACAGCTTATTTACTTTCTAAACAAGGTGATAGCCTAAAGAAAGAAAAAAAAAGACGTAATCAAACTACAGCGAGAGCAAAAAGTGACTCCTTTTGAATCGCTCTCGCGGTTCTCGAATCTCATCTCGTTCTCGAGTAGAATCGGTTGAAACCGGTTGCAATGGTTTTCGAATTACCAGTACGCAACCGAGAACTGCTTCTTTCGGACATGTCCGATTTGAGAACCGAGCTGATGATACTGAGCATGCGTGTTTCAGCGTGTGATCTGTCACAGCACCGTCGTCTTAACCGAACTAGTAGGACAGCTGATGCTATGAGAGGACTCGAATGAGGGGCACTGGCGACACGTAAGTTTATTTAATTACAAATAAATCGGTTAATTACAAATTCAACCGGTTTATTGAAACGAACTGTCCGAAAGAACCGGTTCGCGGTAAAGACCGAACTTCCCATCACTAACTTTAAGCCAATGTCACTATCTAACACCGACGTAACAGTTACGTAATGTATTCGTACTTTTTGGTAATTTCATGACTAACTGACAATGTAACTAGTAATTTCATTACCTTCAGATTACCATCTCACAACGTCGTCAGTACGATCTCCTAACGTTATAAGATTACCAAGAACGTTCCAGATACGTACTCTATTAGTAATATATTGGTAATTCCATGACTTACTAGTAACATAACTACAACGTTGTATGCCCGTAATATTATTACCTTCAAATTACCATCTCACAACGTCGTCAGTACGATTTCCTAGCGTTATAAGAAAACCAAGGACGTTCCAGATACGTACTATTCGTAATATATTGGTCATTCCATGACTTACTGGCAACGAAACTGCAAAGTCATGAGCTCATAATTTCATTACCATCATTTACACGTTCTTTATATGTTATTATTACCAGAATTTGCTATTTAAATGTGTAATTAAACGTCAGACACAAGACTGAAATTTCCCTTAAGAAAAAAAAAATGTTTCTTTTCACCAAGTCAGAATATGGATGACTGCTTTGTATATATACTGCGCGCGCCTCCACAAATGGAGTGCGCGCCGCGACCACAATATGTTGACAAGAGAGTAAAGTTAATTTTTCTGAGGTGTGAAACTTTTTATTTCGTAACAATTTGTTGTAATTATGACACAGACAAAGCCTGGCTACACCTTCTCATCTGACAGCAGATACTGAATAAGGACAACTCAGGCACTTTTTACTTCTGCGTCTGACAGAAGAATTTATTTTTCCGAGGTGAGTCTTTACAACGAATAAATAGCTTTTATAAAAATGTATGAAATAAAGTTAACTTTGGAAAGAAGCTAACTTTTTTTTTTTTTTTGTTATTGTTATGTTTACGTTAGTGCTGGTAGCGTTAGAGAGTTGCCATGGCAACCGGGAAAACATTCAAGCTGCTGGAGAGGACAGCGTCGACTTTTGTCCATGTTTCTTGTCAGTTTTTATAGCAATAAAGTTCAACAACTGCGTCAGATTGGTTAAGTAACAATACCCACAGTCTACTTTAAGTACTTTTGTTAATATTTATACCTCTGTGATTATATGGTATCTTTCCTTGATCGTCTGAAATGTATGTTTGCAAAATGTTACGCATATGTTTTTAATGATGGGCCTACTGAGTGCAAAACGTCTTGAAAGCTTTTAATTTGTTTCGATGTAGGCTATATGTTTTTATTTATAGTTTGGGTGTATTTTTATTATTTTTGTTTGGATTTTTGTTCATGTTCTGTGTGTTTTTCAAAATAAATTAATAGAATTCATTTTGAGTCTGCATTCATCATTCACAGCTGTTGAAATAACCTTTAAATAAGTTTGGGCAAATGAGGACATAAATTAGGTTAAACTACTGCATGCATGTCTGCCCTTAGAAAAATAAATATATATAAAAATTACCAACTGGTTACCAACAAACAACTATTGATACACAACGTTGCTACGATGTCAGTTATTAACTGGCAACTTCGTAAAGTTACGTTGTGGCAACGTATCCGGGAATTTCACTTTTCCAGTTGCCACAACGTAACTAGTTAGGTCGCCACAACGAAAGTTTGATCACGTTACAGTTTCGTAACCGTCACCTATTTTGGTTAGCTGGGGTCCAACGTGTGTTCTGTTTATCTTCCGCATACCTGCACATCTACACAGACGCACATCTGTCTGGAGTCTCCACCATTAACGCAGCAAGCCATATTATTTGGCTCCAGAAAAAAAGCATAAATATGTGCTTATATTATTTTATACATTTATACAGTATTTCTACGGCAGAGATGCCAAATTCAGCAGCTGGAATTAGCTGAGGTAAAGTGACAGCTCACAGACAGCAACGGCAATCCACCTGTCACTCAAGTGACCACGCCCTTAAGAGTTGTCATGAAGGGCAAAATTAGCTGTATAGACTAAAACCACAATTTGATCCAGGCTGTAAACATGTTTTTTTCTGCTGTAAAGTTCGCCATTTTAACATGGGACTCGATGAGATTCTGCTCTCTTTTGCAACCTGTCCCTAGCGGCCAGTCGATGAATTGCAGTTTAAGTCACTTCCGTATTGGCTTCACAAGAGACTGGGGGAGGCTGCTGCTTGATTAATACACTTTGTTGCTATGATACGAAATATCTGGGGATAATTTTGCAGATAATTTGATTCACACTAAAAATGTCAGCACAATGTAGAGTACTTGCCATGTAGCCCATGTTGGTCGGTGTTGTATTTGTCCCGCCCCTCCTCCACTCCGATTTTGGACGGCTGGCTAAAAAATGACATGAGCGCAGCGTTTTACTCAAAGTTGAACATTCTTCAACTCGAGGCGACAGTAAGAAACGCCGAGCTCTCAGAGCTTGAGCGTAAAAAAGACGCCTTCTAGTTCTGGCAGATGTTGTGGCACATCTTAAACATCAGATTTTTGAGAGAGTAGGGAAAACGTGTGCTGCCTTTTATTAACAAATGCCTCAGTCAGGGCATTTGTCCAGCGGTCTTTAAACATGCTACTGTTTTCCCATTGTTAAAGAGGCCTAATCTGGCAATAGAGGATCCTAATAATTTTAGACCCATTTCAAACTTACCTTTTTTAGCAAAGGTTTTAGAAAAAGTAGTTTTTAAACAGTTAGGCCTACAAGCCCACATTACTGTGAATGCAATAGTTGAGCCTTTTCAGTCTGGCTTCAAGTCTCGCCATATAGTACTGAGACAGTGCTTGTTAAAGTGTTAGATGACATTCTGCTGTCACTGGACAATGGCAAAAATGTTATTCTAATTTTGCTTGATCTTAGTGCGGCGTTCGATATGGTGGATCACAAGATTGTAATCAAACGTCTGGAACACTGGGTTGGCCTAAAAGGCAATGTGCTGAAATTTTTCTCCCTTTATATGTTACCCTTGGGGGCCATTTTTTAGAAAACAAAGTACCATTTCATTGCAATGCTGATGATACGCAGATCTATCTGCCCGTGAGAGAGTTAGATTCCAGCTCATTTGATGTTCTAGTGACATTCTGACAGGAGGTCAAGGACTGGATGGCTGTAAATTTTTTGAAGCTTAATGAAAAGAAAACAGAGGCTATTGTGTTTGGCCCTAGAAAGCACGAAGTGGTTCAGTACTTAAATTCCACCACCTTATCTGGCTCTACTAAAACCAAGGTGGAAAAACCCGAGGTTTGTTTTGGATAGTGAGTTAAAGATGTGTAATAAACCTCTAATTTAAGAGGTTTAATCAAATTAATGGAGGACAGAGGATACATTACAACACCAGGACTTTATAGAAAGGGATCACTTTATTGACAATTGTATACAAAGAAATATAACCCTTATATAAAGAAGCATTTGAATTAGTTCAACGAACATTTACTTTGTACACGCTCACTGGGACAAATGGCGCTACACAAGTCAAACTTTACCACTGCACTACACTGCACTCTAGTGGTTATTCCCAGCCCTACACAGCACACTAGAAATCGTGATCCAGCAATCGATTTAAAAAGTGAAAAGATTAGCGCCGCCCCCGTCCCGTACACAGAGTAATCATGTTCATAAAACCGTAAAACTCACAACTACAACGTACACAATCACACATACACACAACACCCCGAGGTCTAGGGAATGGATCAGGGGTGCTGGGTGGTCAGTGTCTTCAAAGAGAGCACGCGCCCTTTTTTTTACTTTGTTCCCGTCCCGCAAGAGCGGCGATTAATCACAACGTCACTGGTCATTAATTAGTCCTATGTGGCAGCACAATTCTCTTTGGGAATCGCAATGTCTGTAACAGCTATTGATCAATCCTCTTGGCGTAATAAAGTCTCTTTAAAACGCTCCTGGAACATGTGGCCAGCACTCCTAAACACTTTTGGATAGTGAGTTAAAGATGGATGGTCAAATAAACACAGTTGTTAGATCATGTTTTTTTTTTTTTTTTTTTTTTTAATTTACGTCTGTTGGCAAAGACTAAACCATTTCTATCTTTAGATTTTGAGAAGGCAATTTCAGCTATGATTTGTTCTCGAATAGATTATTGCCCTTTATTATGGAGTTGATGGTAGAGCGCTTATTTGTCTATCCAAAACGCAGCAGCGAGAATGATTAAGTCTGCAAAAAAAAAAAAAAAAAAAAACATGACTCTGTTACTCCGCTATTTCACTAAAATGGCTGCCAGTACGTTATCTAATTATTTATGAGATTCTTGTACTTGTTTTTAAGGCCATTCACAATTTAGTACCTGTTTACCTGTCTAGGATGGTGACTATTTACACTCCCCACAGATCCTTGAGATCTGAAAATAAATATCTTTTTTGCGTGACTAAGACAAAATACAAACATAAAGGTGATCGAGCCTTTTCTCGAGCCGGTCCTAAACTGTGGAACGATCTCCCTGTTGCTGTTAGATTCGCTAAATCTCTATCTGTGTTCAAAGCCATGTTAAAATCACACTTGCTCAACTCTGACTGAAAGCTTTAATGATGGAGATTGATTTTTATTGCGTGTATGTTTTTTCTAAGGTTACATGTTTGTTTATACTGTCTATTTGTTTTTTCTTTAGTTTTTTTGTTTTTGGGACTGTGAAGCACTTTGGACAACCAACGTTGTATTAAATTGTGCTATATAAATAAATAATCATAACCATTCAATCTTACATGAATGACCTCTGTGATATAGTTAGTAATTTAAGCAGGTTAAAATGTGAGCAGTGATTTCTATCCACTAATATATCCAACTTTTTTTCAACATAACTCAATGTAATGCACACTAACACTTTTGACAAAGAGAAAACCAGCATTCTGAATTAAATAAACAATTTTCATTTGTGGACTGTATAAAAATATAATAATATACACATATATAATACTACCGTTCAATAGTTTGGGCTCAATAAGATTTTTTATGTTTTTAAAATAATTATCTTATTCGCATCAAGGCTGCATTTGATCATAAATACAGTACAAATTTATTTTACTTATATTATTTTTTGGGAAATGTTATTACAGTTTAAAATAACTGTTTTAAATGTATGTATTTTAAAAATAAAAATGTAATTTATTTCTGTGATACAAGCTGAATTTTCAGTATCATTACTCCAGTCTTCAGTGTCATATGATCCTTCAGAAATTATTCTAATATGCTGATTTGATGCTCAAGAAACATTTCTTATTATTATCAATGTTGAAAACAGTTGTGCTGCTTCATATTTTTGTGAAAACTGTGCATTTCTTGATAACTGTGCAGTTTCTTTGATGAATGGAAAGTTCAAAATAACCACATTTATTTGAAATAGAAAACTTGTGTAAAAATGTAAAACTCTTTACTGTGACTTTTGATCAATTTAATGCATCCTTGCTGAATAAAACATTCATTTCTTTAAAAAAAAAAAAAAAAAAAAAAAAAAGGAGTGTTATGCATCTAAACGCAGGAAGTCTCTCTCATTCAGTTATCTCTATATTAACCTGAATTTCAATACTTTTTATTTTTACTAAATATTTTAAAACATACCATATGAGCAAGGAAGTATATTGGAACCAATGCAAAACCAGCTACAACATGTCAGAAAAAGCATGGTTTATTGTTTACAAAAATATACTTTCTTGTGAAACAAAGTATAAGTTACTTAAGAAGAAGGTTGTTTGGAAATAACCAAGTGCTATGTGCTAGATAAGATTTACAACAACAACAAAAAACGTATTGATTGGCACAGTTATCTTCTTGTGAATTCAACATCCTGCAAAAGGCACTCATATCTACAACCATGTGTTATGGATGTTCACCTCATGAATGTTAAACTTTTAACATAAATACATTAAGAGCAGCATTTAAAAGCAAAAGTAAATGTGTGTACAAACTTTTTGCAATTAGAAATACAGGCAGCAGCCTTGGAAACCAAACACACATTAGAGAGGGGATCCACTGATGACATCATAAATGCTATACAATGACACAACCAATCAGCAGTGGAAGAATCTTCTCTAGTAGCGCTGATTGGTTGTTTAGTGCTGTGTTCAATGTAAACGATCTAGTGGTATTATCCAAGGTTCTCAAAGCGCTCAGCTGGTAAATCTTTGAAGTCGTCGCCAGCGGATCTCTTCAGGGGTCGGGTGGGAATAAGTACCACGTGAAGATCTAGCCTGTGTAGAACCACCTACAAAGCAAAAATAAAGTTACATCTATAGATTAGTTGTTTTGTCATGTGGTCAGTAGATGGCAGCAGATTCACTTCCATTAATCTGTATGACAATGGAATGATGTTCATAAATGTGCTTATTATGGTGGCCCAGTAGTGCACAACACAACGAAATTAAAAAAAGCAAACAAGTTCACAACACAACGGAAATGCTCCCGACCACTAGGGGGCTCTCAGAGCTCGGCAGAGTTAGTTTTCCTTGCCAATATTCTATTCGGTTGTTAAGTCACGCGGCAGCGCTTCCGGGTCCAAACGCTCTTAATCATAACCTTTATCTCCATACCAAAATCCCAGATGGCCAGACAGTGATTCATCTTTTATAAATCGTTAAAATATTAATGTCCGTGACGCTGTGAGCATGGAGACTGTTGTGTAGACTGTAAGTATTTTAAATGTTTAACTTTTTAAAATGTTAAATGTTTAATATGAATAAATAGCGCCCATAAACGGCCGTCGAGATGTCATTCTCAAGTGAAACGAGTCGAGGCTTGGACCCGGAAACGGCGTTGCTTACGTCACGACTTAACAAGCGAATAGAGTCGGCAGTGATATCAATACCACGATTAGTTTCAACAGCATGTAACCACTGTATATCGACATGAAATATTAATTCAAAATCAACTACGTGCTCAATAGCTTCATATTTATACCCGTGAATGATTTGACGCGCTACCATGGCGCATGATGAAGGGAACTTATGCCAAATCCACCAAGTGGTTAAAACGTATAATTTGTATTAATTAAAATTACTTTTAACATTTAAAAACAGACATGTTCAAATTCCAAAGCTTGTCAGTCTTACCAACAGGAACTAACAAGCTTTGGAATTTGAACATGTCTGTTTTTAAATGTTAAACAAAGTAATTGTAATGAATACAAATTCGTTTTAACTACTTGGTGGAATTGGCAGACGTTCCCTTCATCACGCGCCGTGGTAGCGCGTTAAACCATTCACATGTATGAAGCTGTTGAGCACGTAGTTGATTTTGAATTAATATTTCATGTCGATATACAATGTTTACATAGGCTACTTAAAACTAATCATGATATTGATATCTTTTTAAGACTGTCGACTTTATAGAACAGTGCCAAGGAAAACTAACTTTACCGAGCTCTGAGAACCCCCTATGGGCGGGAGCATTTCCGTTGTGTTGTGGCTTTATTTCGTTGTGTTGCGAACTTGTGTTTGCTTTTTTAATTTCGTTGTGTTGTGCACTACTGGGCCACCGTAGCTTATTGTCATTTTGGGCAGCAAGATTTTGCAAGGTTTTTAAAAGAAGTCTCTTGTGCTCACCAAGACTGCATTTATTTGATAAAATATACAGTAAAACAGTAATATTTTGAATTATTATTACAAGTAACTATTATAAGTAACTGTTTTATTTAAATATGTAAAATATTTTGAATGTTTTAATTTATTCCTGTGATGGCAAAGCTGAATTTTCAACAGTCATTACTCCAGTCTTCAGTGTCACATGATCCTTCAGAAATCATTATAATATGCTGATTTGCTGCTCAAGAAACGTATAATAATAATAATATCATCAATACTGAAAACAGTTGTGCTGCTTAATATCTTTGTAGAAACTGTTGATTTTTTTCAGGATAAATGTCTTTACTATGACTTTTGATCAATTTATTGCATCCTGGGTGGATATAAGTATCAATTCTTTCAAAAATAAATAAACAAAATAATCATACCGACCCCAAATTTTGAAGGATAGTGTATGTATAACAAAATAAAGCATGAAAATATAATACTTTTATTTACAACCTTGTTTATGACAAACATTTTAAAAATGTAATAGGTAGCCACTCCTCACCTCTGTCGTTCAGGCTGGCCCTGACAGCGGCCTCATACTGCTCCTCATCTGACAGTCCTGCTGTATAGGGATGCTGGGGCGGCGCAGAGGGCATGTGTGTGTTGTACGGATCCCTGTAGGGGGCGCCATAGTGCCTGTGATTAAATGACTGCTGTCCATAATTGGTGTTTGGAGGATATGGCATGCCATATCCACTGTATCCTGTGAACACAAACGTATAAATGATGGATCTTAAGGACTATAATGGACTAGTAAGCAGCGCTTAAATCATTTCATCTTTAATGGCTCAGAGTCATTTCTAGGATGGATGTGATTTAGTAATATCAGATGGCTGCCTTTATAACGAATTTAATATTTCCCTATAAAAGAAAAAGCGAAAAATGATTTAGATTTGATATTATTGAAGATCTGTAACTGTATACCTGCTGAATTGTAGTATGTCTGCTGCCCTCCATAATGCCCATTAGTCACAAAGCCTGAAATTACATAGATATGGCTGTTTATGTGACTGGATGCATTTATTCCCAGATTAAGTATCCTTATACTCTACTATTCAACAGTTTTTTAAAAATGTTTTTGAAAGAAGTCTCTTATGCTCACCAAGTCTGCATTTATATGATCTAAAATAGAGTTAAAATAGTAAACGGTTAACGGTTTCTATGTGAACATATTTTAAAATGTAATTTATTCCTGTGATGTCAAAGCTGAATTTTGATTACTCCAGTCTTCAGTGTCACATGATCCTTCAGAAATCATTGTAATACGATGATTTGATGATCAAGAAACATTTATTATTATTATCAATGTTGAAAACAGTTGTGCAGCTTAACATTGTTGTGGAAACTGTGATACATTTCTTTTTTTCCCCCAGGATTCTTTGATGAAAGGAAAGTTCAAAAGAACAGCATTTATTTTAAACAAGAATCTTTTGTAACATTATAAATGTCTTTACTGTCACTTTTGATTAATTTAACATATCCTTTCTGATTAAAATGATTAATTTCTTAAAAAAAAAAAAAAAAAAAAAAAAAAGCCAAAACTTTGTAGTGTATATGCATATAAACATATTTAAGGTACAAAGATGTAAAATACGCACAAGAACATTCAAACTGTTACGTTTACCTGCACAGGTTTTCATGAGTCTCTTTAGTGGTCCATTTGTGTAGAGCAGCCCGACCAGGATCCCAGCCAGGTGTCCAACAAATGATGTCCTGCAAGAGTGAAAGTGTGTTAATACAAGCTGTGAATCACAAATAAGCTTTGTTAATTGTGACCAGATCAGTGACTAGCTCCTAATTTGCCCAGTTTTGAGTGATACGGTGTAATTTACTCTGAGACCTATTCAGTTTGCAAAATGTATTTTCATTTATTAGATTATGCAAACAATAAATGCGTTTTATCGGATTCAGTGCATCCTGAACTTGTATTTGCTGATTTTAATAAAGACACAGAACGTGCATCATTATTTTACTTTTGTTTTTAACAGCAACTTTAACAGCAGCAGCAAAGAAAACATATGCCTAGAGCACCTCCTAGTGGTATAAAACACAAAGGAAAAGCGTACATGAGATATTGCTTATAAACTTAACAGCTTGAACAAAAATATACACAAGCTTAACAGAAATTATCCTGATAAAAGTGTTTTCAAACAGTATTTTGTTGGATCTGGCAGGTTTGATCAGTTCTTATCTAGTAAAGCCTGAGACACACTTAACGACTAGCTAAAACAAGACTGTGCTCAACACACAAAAATGGTTTCCTTCGACTTAAGAAGATTTAAATACTTACACACAGAATTTAAACAAACACAGACTGAATGCAACTGGCTCTGACTCAGCGTATTTGGGCATGATCAGTCGTAAATATCAAATTACATTCATAATTGGCCTTACAATCGTTAAGTGTGTGCCCGGCTTAAGTGTCTAGAAGAAGTCCTGGCTGGTATAGCTGTATTTAACGGCTTTTTATGAGTTCAACACGCAGTCGTCATCATCAGAAAAAATAATGCGTTTGTTGGTTATTTTCCCACTCTAGCTATAATATGATGTCTGCGCAAATGGATATTTAAACGGCAACTGCATTTTTTAGTGTTATAAAAATAAATAATGCAGACATAAAGAAAATGCAGGACGCTGCTTATGTCTTGCAGGACGCAGGACAAAGCTCCCTATCCCTAAGTGTAATAGTTAGGGCTGGGACAATACATTGATTGTCGATACAATGATTCTGGATCAATCCTGATACTTTCTCTCTCAAAACAATTCTGAGCTTAGTTTTAAATGATGTTTTATTAACAAAGTTCGGGAGGAGCAAGTTTAGATAATTAACCTAATTAGCACAGGTGGAGAGCATTCAGTTAATCAACTCAACCAGTGTCAAGAGGTATAAATTCAGCGGACTTACCTCTGTTTATCAGCATCCTTCCACCACACCATGTCCTCACTTTTAGTTCTAGCTACTATTACCGCACCGGGGGGAGTACTCTGGGTTCGGGACAAAATTCCGAGCTCTGAGCCCTCTCCCCGGACAGCACACCAAATACGCATAACTTTACTCTATTTAATTATATGGATATGTGAACTCGTGAACAGCAAACGGCGCTCTAGGCTAGTTTTTAACCACACACTCAAATACTCATGAAGAAGACTGCTGGAGAGCATTCGTGCAGTCATGTAAGTGGTGAAATATACTTGTACCTCGGCTCAGAATGCTTTTATGACATGAGATTATCGTGTACACAGCCCATTGTGAACACCCTTGTAATTCACTTCAAACTTTTTGAGCTTTATGAATGATTATTTTAAGTGTGTGTAAAGAAACTGGAAGCAAGCAGAGTAACGTTACTTGCAAGCTGGTAGTGCCATCTGCGGTTAAAAACTAAGCTCAGAATCGATTCGAAAGAGTATCGCGATACATCTGAAAATATCAGAATCGCTCCAGATTCTTTGTATCGAGACTCGATGTATTGTCCCAGCCCTAATAATAGTATTGTTGTTTTACTCTAGTGTCTTTGAAATGAGTCATGCCTACCCCGGATTCATGATATGGATGAGGACCAACTCCACCCAGCAGGCGTAGCGATTGGCTATGGGCATCCCCAAGATGTACGTGGCCCCGCCTGGATGATAATGATTATTCACCACCTTCAGCCCAAACAGAACACCTGAAACAAAACACTAACAGCTTCAATGCTTAATCAAGAAATATAAAAATGACATCTATAAATTAATTGATTTCTGTTGTCCCACTCCATTTCTATTCTTTCCACCAATGCACAGGATTAGAGACAGTAGTTTTTAAAAAAAAAAAAAAAAAAAAAAAAATACATTAAATTGATCAAAGTGACCGTAGAGACACTTAAGTTACAAACGATTTCTATTCCAAATAAATGCTGTTTTTATTAACTTTCTATTCATCAAAGAATCCTGAAACAAATATAATTTATGGAAAAAATTAAGCAGGACAATAGTAATAAGAAGAAGAATGTTTCTTGAGCATTAAATAAGCATATCAGAATGATTTCTGAAGGATCATGTGACACTGAACACTGGAGTAATGATTATCATGATCCAACACAACACAAACCTGAGAACCCCACCGCACACTGGAGACTGTACGAGGAGTCTTCCGTCATCTTTGTCAGTCCTGTCTCCAGGAGCAGGTAGATCAATCCAGTGAGCAGAGAGAAGACAGACAACAGGTACGCAAACCAGGCACCTCCCAGCTTCTTCTCAAGCTTGATGCCCTTCCAAAGGAACGAGGCCATGTTGAAGTACAGGTGCATGTCGTCAACATGGTGAAACGGTGACAGCAACAGACGATCCCAGTCTCCGTACCAGTACGCCTCCCGAACACTCAAACACGTCTGCAGAACATAGAAACAGACCAGATTTACAAAACATCTTATCAGCATATAACTTTTACCAACCTTTTAAATAAAATAATGCAAATGTTTAATAGCTGGCAAAATTTCTACATTCACTTGCTATAGGCAGATGTGGCAAAAACCCATTTTGGACTCTGCATGTGTCCTGTGTTCAGTGTTGAAGTTTGTGTTACAATAACCTACCCGTAGGAGGGGTTTGACAGGAAACAGGAACAAATAGACGTTGAGGCCTAGTGTTGCAAGAGTGACAGGTGGGATGTTATCTATTCCCAGCTGGAAAACTTGAGAGGCCAGCAGGAGCAGGCCGAGATTAAATCCCCTTTGTCTGTTGCGCATCTAAAACACATACAGTGGAGTATTAGCAAATAAAACACACAACTACATCCTCATACACACAGTGTTTTATCTATGTAAATGTTTCTTGAAAGACTGCTTCTTTTTCATTAATGAGTTCAAATTATTTTAGAATAACAGTTGCAATTCATACCATTGTCTATAAAGCAGGTAAAAAAGTCTGGCTAGTCAGTTGCAGGTGGTATTGGGGGAGGGGCATTTTCAATCTAGAGAGCATCTGATTGGACAAAAACTGTAGTGCAGGATGAGTCATCAACATTTTCTATCTATTTCCCAGAAGACATGAATTTTTTAATAGTGTATATTTGCCAAAAAAGAACATTTGTCAATATTTAGGAATTAACTGGCAGATAGCTTCAAAGCTAACTCACATAGACTTTTTTTTCTCGATTTTATAGTCATTTATTAGTTGTGTATTTTCTCTAAATCTAAAATGATTGGAAATGGGTTCCTTCAAGGTATTACAGCATAACAAGATTTATCTTGTTTCATAATAAAATCATAATGCATGCATGGTAAGTGCTACACATAAGCACATTCAAATAAAAAAATATATAAAAAAATCAAGTATAAAAATCAAATAAAAATATCATCAAATAAAGAATTCTATCTCTTTCCTTAATTCTCTGAAACAAATATTTACAGTGTATTTTACGTCCCCTTTACAAACCCTAATGAAGAATCTATTATACATACTAAACTGTCATCGTAAAAATATTCGGGGTAATATCACGCATGTTATCTGCATACATAAAAGATGATTTTTTAGGTAACGTTATAAATAAAGTATGCTAGGCTACAGACAGAATTACTGCATTTATCACTTACCATAACATTTAAATGACAGCTGCTGTTTTGAAGGCTCCAAGTTCCTGCGTTGTAGTTTGGATGTTGTGTCGTGAGCGATTCCTGAATCCTAATATTAGCGATCAACAGTAGGACACGTCAGATTTTACTTTCATTTCACCATATTTCGTCAGGAAGTACACACGGAAGTGATGCAACGGGGCTTCTGGTCTCGTGATCTCAGCGCTCCTCCCGAGTCCTGACGTTTGTAGTTTTTTCTAGAAGTGAACTGCCTGAACTTTGCAAAAAGAGTTACTGGCACATTCCACAAATACGGTACACTTTTGTGCCCTGTGAGAGCGCAGACTCAAAATACACAGTATGTACGGTGATGGATGGATGTACGGTTATAAGTTGGCACTCTCTGTCAATAAAATGTGAAAGAGAGAAAGGTGGGAGGTTAGTAGCTGTTGACCATCTCCAGTGGTGCACTCACAATATCGGTCAAATGCATTTAGTCAGTGAAAACATAATTAGACAACATCAATATTTTTGAGCTGAGGTGAGAAAATAACCTCATGGTTCACACCTAGCATTCTTGAAATTCAACAGACTTTAACGCTTGTTTTAGGAAACAAACTTTATTTATTAAACGATTAAATAAGATGTATATGTAGAAGCTTCAAAAAGGCACAAAAATGATATAAAAATGTATCAAGTTGCTGTTTACATATGAAGAAATTCTCTTAAATTTTGACTGCAGGTGGCAGCATTGCTCAATGAATGCAGAGACGAGTGAAAAACAGAAAACTATATTTGCATAGGTGAGTTCAGGTTGATTGGGACACTGAATTCGCCCCAACTTCAAGTTAGATGTAAACATGCCTTTAAAGGGATATGTGCAGTATAACATATTAATGGATTTTGGATAGGCTACTTAAGTTTGGAACCAACCTTAAAGGATCTTAATGAGCTCAAAGAAGAACCCTACTAGATAAAAGAAAATTCCGCTATGTACAGTTAGGCTATTAAAAAAAAATGGTCAGAATTTCATTTTATCCAATTATTTCTTATTTTTAAGGATTCAACCAAAATAAATCTTTAAGGTTTCATGTTATCACATTTTACAGTGTTTCGTTTCAAATTATCATTGATGTTAATTCTATAATTCCTTGTTTTCTGTTGAAGATACATTTTACCAGCTGGAAAGAAACCATAGATTCATTACACTGTCCATGTTACACTCATTACATGTAACTATAATTAATCCTTATAGTAATAATAACAATAAATGTGTAGGCTACTTCAAAGAACCTCTGCAATGCAATTACACATCAAGTACATATTGTTCATTTGTCACTATATTATCCATGTAAATAGACAGTAATATGAACACTGCCAAGTATGACCGACTTTCCATTTTACAATTGTGTATTTATAAATAACGGCAGCGCATAGTTACATGGCGTCTTTTCAGCACCGCCTCTAAATAAAACTTTATAGTGGTGTGAATGAATCGGTTTTGAATTAATCTTTTAAGTGAACGAATCGTTCTCCTACTGGCTTCACTGTGTATATGTAACATCAGTGTAAATGAATCTTTTTAGTGAAGATTCGAGTCACTGGGATGAATCAAAAATCCCTACCAGTAGATTTGAATCACATGTCTCTCACAGCCCCCTAGGATGATTGACATTAGATCTGTCCAATCAACGAGGTCAGTTCCAAAATAGGCGGGATTCTTAGTTGTATCGTAACAAGCTAGGCTACAACCCCCCAGTCTCAACTCCTCCATACAAACATACACGAGCGGTGCCTTGTTTTGGTCTGTTACTGCTTCACAAAATAGAAAACTTTTGGAGGAACTTATGCAGCTGTTGAAGCGGACTCGGTACGTTTCCGTTGTAAATAACGTTCAGATGCATACTTTGCGCTCGTGCTTTGTTTAATTGCACTTTTGGGATTTTTGCAGACAGCGCTTTGATCTCCGGGGTAAATGGGGTCGTCGTTCGCTGCTGACTGCGCTTGTTTTGATAATGCATTCGGATCTCCGGACTGAAAAGGACACTGTTTTGTAACTTTCACTGTTTTGTATTTTTGTACTTTTGTACATCATAAACTTGGTGCTTTCCGGTACTTGCAATATTCTTTGAGGATGCCCGATGGATTATTTAAACTTAGTTTTAACAATGTAATGCTGCTGAAGAAACTGTTATAATTGAAGCTTTTGTCGGTACGCACAAAAGTGACTTGTTTGAGTGCTATTTTTACTCAATGGAAACCCAGCGTTCACATTTGACGAAGATTACATGCATAACGTTTTGACTTTCAATTCTGCAATTTTTCCATAAATTATTTTTTATACCATGGCAAGCCCGACCACGGAGCAAGGATGTTTTTCGGACGTGAAAAAGGTGGGTTATTTAAGGAAACCCAAAAGCATGCACAAAAGGTTTTTTGTACTGAGGGCGGCGAGCGCCTCTGGACCGTCCCGACTGGAGTACTACGAAAACGAGAAGAAGTGGAGACACAAGTCTGGAGCACCGAAAAGGTCCGTTCCGCTGGAGAGCTGCTTTAACATCAACAAAAGAGCGGATTCTAAAAACAAACATCTCGTCGCGCTTTACACCAAGGATGAGTATTTTGCCATCGCTGCTGACAGCGAGTTAGAGCAGGAGTCATGGTATCAAGCCCTGGTTGATCTTCATAACAGAGGTAAAGTCCACGAAACTGCCGCGGGCCGTGGACTTGGCGAGGATAATTACAGCGAAGCCACGCCGGGACCTGCCTTCAAAGAGGTTTGGCAGGTTATTTTGAAACCAAAGGGTCTGGGTCACATAAAAAATTTGATTGGCGTTTACAGATTATGCCTCACTAATAAGACTATCAGTTTTGTGAAACTCAATTCAGATGCGGCCGCAGTAGTCCTGCAGTTGATGAACATTAGAAGATGTGGTCACTCTGAAAATTTCTTTTTCATTGAAGTTGGGAGATCTGCCGTGACAGGACCCGGGGAGTTTTGGATGCAAGTTGATGACTCAGTTGTGGCTCAGAACATGCATGAAACTATATTAGAAGCCATGAAAGCCATGAGTGAGGAGTTCAGACCCCGCAGCAAAAGTCAGTCATCTTCCAACTGCTCAAACCCCATCTCAGTGCCTGTCAGGAGGCATCATCACAATAATCCTCCCCCCAGTCAGGTTGGCTTAGGCAGGCGATCCCGGGCCGAGAGTGTGACAGCCACTTCTCCTGTTAGACCTGGCAAACACAGCCATTCATTCAGAGTGAGAGCGTCCAGTGATGGGGAGGGCACCATGTCCAGGCCGGCGTCCGTTGATGGGAGTCCAAGCAGTCCGAGCACAGCCCGACCTCAATCGCAGCGACACAGGGGTGGATCCAGACTTCACCCTCCGCTCAATCACAGCAGATCAATCCCCACACCCACCTCACGGTGTTCCCCCTCAGCCATTAGCCCCGTCAGCCTGTCTTCCAGCAGTACCAGCGGCCACGGATCCACATCTGACTGCCTCTTTCCACGCCGCTCTAGCGCCTCCATATCTGGATCGCCCAGTGATGGCGGATTCATTTCCTCTGATGAATACGGATCTAGCCCCTGCGACTTTCGAAGCTCCTTCCGTAGCGTGACTCCGGACTCGCTTGGCCACACGCCGCCTGCTAGGGAGGAGGAGATAAACAACTACATCTGCATGGCCAAGCCCGGTTCACTTCCTGGCACCGGGAGCCAATCGCGAAGCCAATCCAGAGGAACGCCATCAAAACTAGAGGAGCCCGAGTTGGAAAAATGTTTCCGGAAACGAACGCATTCTTCTGGTGCATCGCCACCAACTCCATGCCATCAAAAGACTCCCTCACAGTCGTCTTCCACATCGCTGGAGGAGTATACTGTAATGATGCCGGCATACCCACGAAGCCGCACTGCATCGTCATCATCGTCAACGCACAGGCACTCATTCATGCCTACACATTCATACCCAGAGGAAGGTATCGACACATCACAAGCAAAAGACCACAGTGGACCAGATCACAAAGATGATGGCTACATGCCCATGCTGCCAGGCGTTGCACCTGCGACCCCAACGGTAAAAAGTGGTGACTACATGCCCATGAGTCCAAAAAGTGTTTCTGCACCACAGCAAATTATCAACCCCCGGCAACACTCGCATGTTGACTCCAATGGTTACATGATGATGTCACCAAGTGGCAGCTGCTCTCCAGATGGCACAACAAACTATGGCAAGATCTGGACTAATGGCATCAACCCTAAGCTGTCCATGGAGAGTATGGAAGGTAAAGTGTCATCTTGTGGAGACTACATAAACATGTCCCCTGCTAGTTGTTCAACGACTAGTACTCCTCCAGACTGCTTTTTCAACCCTGTAGAAGATCCTCCCAGGCCAATGTATGCTTACTTCTCTTTGCCCCGCTCTTTCAAACACGCCAACAGGAAGCAGGACCAGAGCCCTCTCCGGATATCCCTGGGCTCTAACCGATTACCGTACGCAGACTCTTCCTCGTCTTCCGCGAGCAGCGACAGCTTGGGTGGTCAAGGCAACTCGCAGCAGTCTGCTGTCAAACCCAAAAGGTCAGAGGGCAACAGTAGGCTGACACGGCCAACGCGGCTGTCATTGGATGCTAGCAAAGCAAGTACTCTCCCACGAACACGTGAGAGTCCCTTCCCCGCAGAGCCCAAAAGTCCTGGCGAGTATGTCAACATTGAGTTCAATGACAAGCCGTTTTCAGCGAGCTTAGCGTCGCTGTTCCCACCTGTGTTTTCTGGAAGTGATACTGAGGCCCAAACAGACCTTTCATCATCTGAGTACATGAACATGCAGCCGGGGTCACAGGCCAGGCGGTTGTGCCCAGAAATGCAGATTTCCACTTCCTGTTCAGATTATGCCATCATCAACCCATCAAACTCTGAATCCTCCCCTCCGCTGCCCTGTGAGAGCATATGTGACCGTGACTACATCAGCATGCAGATAGCATCCTGCACTAGCTTTCCTAATACACAAATGATGCTGATGACTGAGGCCTTGCCAGATGCGGATGCCCCTCCTTGTTCTGTATCACCCAATCATGGCGTGACGGCCTTAGGCGGTGCCCCAGGAAGACCAGCTCTGATGGGCTCTTTGTCAGGTCTTGGTGCATTCACACGGGTTAACTCCACTTCCGGGTGGAACCAGGGGGCTAAAGTAATCCGGGCTGACCCACAGGGTCGACGGAGACACAGTTCAGAGACTTTTGCCTCCACGACACCAAGAGGGTCAGTTGACACATCAGCCACCTGTCAGTCAGGTGATGTAAAGCGCCACAGCTCCGCCTCTTTCGAGAATGTATGGTTAAGACCTGGTGAGGCCTCTGCTGCTTCTACCGCTCCTCCCACATCTACAGTAACTAACGGACGAAGGGAAAACACTTCAGGCCCAATTCCCACATTAACAAACCATGACCAGAACGGCCTGAACTACATTGATCTGGATCTAGTGCAGAATGGAGAGCAGCATGTTCCAGACTGGAATGCGTTCCAATCTCGGCCAGTGGAGCTGGGAGCTGTGGAAGGTATAGAAGAGCTCCGTGCCTACGCCAGTATAAACTTCCAGAAATCAGATGAGACCAGAGGGAATCTCACACACAGAGAAGGTAAGACCAAGTGTTTGTTTAAGAATGGTTATCAAAGGAGCATCTGAGAATATTGTGTTCTTAACAATTGTCATATGTGAGTTATAAAGTTATCATTCCTGTCTAGAACATTTAATAGGTAATATGCATTGTTATGCATTGTCATGTTATTATTTATAAAAACAGCCCCCATTAATCTGTGTAGTTTGAGTCTTTGGTGGAAAATCCCTTTCTGAAATCTTAGGAGAGAGCTGAGGGGGGTTTAGATTCCCTCCCACTGATGACTGGGCCTCCTCAGGCTGATAAATGGACATATTTGTGAATGGAGGCAGAAAGGGTTAGCATGTCTACACTTGTTCATGATGCGACAAAAGGAAAAAACAGCACATATATGAAATTGTGAGTCACTAAGCAGCTTATAGTTTGTCTTTTTCCTGAATGGAAGTTTACTTAGTGTGTGAGTCAACTCTTCAGATATGTCTTTGATGATAATCAAGGGCTATGAGAAGTCTTCAGAGCTGCCACTACTGTGCATTCTCCACTTTGTCCAAGGGTTTGTGTGTGTCATGCCTGGCTGACTCTGTATCATCGTTGTTTTAGTTTACTTACTTGCCCTCCAGTGAGTGTAGGGTTTTCCACCCTCTTGGCCTTCCTTTACTTCTCTCTTTTTTTTTTTCCCAAATGGGAAATGGGGTGTGTGTGTGTGTGTGTGTGTGTGTGTGTGTGTGTGTGTGTGTGTATCCTTCTAATGATTGCATATTGGGTTGATGACAATGCTATGTGTGTGAATTACTGCATAGATGAATTACTGCATAGACATTGCTATTCCTGTTATGTGTTCATTCAACCAAATTAATGATAATTGAATTAATGATAAATGATAATTAAACTAATAGCACTTTGTTGTTTTAGCAATTAATCGCTTGTTTATTTGCAGTAAAAGCATATGATTGATTCACTCAGTAATAGTCAAGATTTGAAACAACATAAGGATGAGTAAGTGTTGACAGAATTATCATTTTTGTCAGATTTTTTTTCAGACAGTTTAGTGAATTTGCCTTAGTTTGTTCTATGGAAGCAGTTGTTTTGATGGGGTGAGAACCTGTACCTATGCTTGCTTGCTTGACTTGGTTGGGGTGATTTGTGTGTGTGTGTTGTGAGAGAGTGCACAGGGGCTTTAGTGTTGTGTAACCATTTTGCTTTTTTACTCTAGAAAGCCCTATGTGTCTATGTTTGTGTGTATTTTAGTAAAACCCCCTGTGTTTCTCTGGAGACTAGAGCTGTGATGATTTTAACACAGCAGCAATAAATGCAACATAGTGACCATCATCTGCAGGAAATAGAAACGCCTCCTCTTACTCTCTATAACCAGAATGATTTTAGTCTAACCCCGAACTCAGTGAAAATGAGAAAGGAATTAAGTATATGTTAGTTATTTAAACTTAGTACAGTGCTGTCACTGTTCGCCGTACAGGGTGCTGACTGCTAAAATCACTCTCTTGCTCTCTTTCCTCATTACACACACACACACACACACACACACACACACACACACACACACACAGAGACCACGTGACTGATGAACTGAGAAAAAACCCCCGCAGTCAGTGCCGTAGCATAGACTGTAAAATTGCAGTGCAGACTGGACAGTGCAAATTTTGTCGAAATTTTGTTGAATTGACTGGAGTAGCTCTGGTGGACAACAGTGACCGGATCTAAAACCTTCAGATGACACACAGCTCATATCTCCATCACTGTAAGTTACTGAAAGCGAAACACGGTAGACACACATTTGGCAGCACAGAGCTGCTGTCTCGCGCTGTATGCCGTGACAGACATCTAGTTGTTATGTCCGGTTCCATTCACACAGTGCAGGTTTTCCGAGAATGCAGTTGTGAGTCCTGAGAATTTTCACAGGTGTGAGTTCGGTGTGGTTAAATTACTGAACTGTGTGTGAACGTAACCATATTAAGGACTTAAATACAGAGTGACAAGTGTATTCTGTTGCTGTGTGAATTTGTTCTTAGAAAGGTCACACATTTGTCACCTTTTTCACCCCTGATGAGTGTGCATCTCTGGGAAAGGAGAATTGAGGTATAGGCAAATTAAGAGGTGTGTGATGCCACCTCAACACCCCTGATGTCTTGGGCTCAGCCCCTTAGAAACTCCACTGTTTGGTAGGTTGTCTGTCTTAACCTCCAGTTCCTAATTTCATCTGCACATGTTCTGCCCATGCCATGCTCCTGTGTGGCTCTGCGCTAATGACACCCATCTCTATGGTAACGCTGCTGCCACACTGCTTTTTCCCCATGTCACAGTGGATTAAGGGGCCACAGGCTGAGACGCCGGGGGCTTCAGAAAGCCGCATTACGATTGGTCATTCATGGGGTGGGGTGGGGTGACAGAGTTCTTTGGTGGGTTTGGTCAGAGTGAGACGATTAGAAGCCCAGCCCACCTCAGGCCACCGTGATGGGGGTCACCCTGCAGAGTGCCTTCTTGTCCTCTTACCCCTCTTGTTCCCTCTTGCTCCGTTTCAACCACGTTTTCCTTTTTGTTGTTTTCCCCTCCCATTCTTGCATCCTTTAAGAGATTTGAAATGCCAAGCATTGTGCAGCAGCCTGACCAGTTAGAGGCGGAGCTCTGGGATCAGATCAGAGGGAAATCATGGGTATTCAGGGTAGAACCAAAGCATCAGTTCAGGATGAATCCAGGGAGCTGTTTTGAGTTGAAATCAGGTTATTGTTTATTTGTCATTAATAAGCTTATGAACTATACATATATAGTTCTTACTGGCCCCAAACTTTTGAACGGTAGTGTATAATGTTACAAAAGCTTTCTATTTCAGATGAATGCTGTTCTTTTGAACTTTCTATTCATCAAATAATCCTGAAAAAAAAAAAAAAAAAAATGTACACACCTGTAATAAATGTTTCTTGAGCAGCAAATCATCATATTAGAATGATTTCTGAAGGATCATGTGACACTGAAGACTGGAGTAATGATGCTGAAAATTCAGCTTTGACATCACAGAAATAAATTACATTACATAAATTACAGTTTTTTTTATCAAATACATTTTTTGAAAGAAATAACTTATGCTCACCAAGACTGCGTTTATTTAATCTAAAATACAATAAAAACTGTAGCATTTTAAAATATTACAATTGAAAATAGCTGTTTTTTTATTTTAATATATTTTAAAGAATTTTGTAACAACATAAAAGTCTTTAGTCAATGTAAATGATATTTTATCTTCCACCAAAATCCTAATTTTGAATGCATAGAATCCTCAATATGCATCTTTCCTCAATAAATTATACATTTTGAGTTGTCATTATTCATGTGCAGCACATCAAACAAATTTCCTAACCCCTAAGTATGAGCAATAGTAATAGTGCATTTTGCATTATTAATTGAGCATTCATTTAAATTACGAATGATTATGGAAAGCTCTAGTTGATGCGTGAGCAAAGATGGTTCAGGCAGGAAGCAGGTTCATAAAAATGGCTAAACTAGAGATCACTGTCAAGGTCATAGTGGGATGAGGTTGGCAGGTCTAGTGCTTTGTTCTTTGATGAGATCCTTGGAATGCGTGTGAACAGGGAAATGAGAGGTGTGTGTGTGTGTGAGAGTGTGTGAGTAGCTCCAGGGTTGGAATGTAACAGCAGCTTTTGTGCCTGTTTTACAGAGCCGCTTGTTAAAGTCGACACAGGCAGAGATATGGAGGGATGGAGAGGAAGTAAAGAGAGAGGTAGGAAGGGGCACACAGCAGGAGAAGGAGAGGGAAATAAGGAGGGTTTAAGAGATTAACTGATCAAGGCCGTGTATAAGAGGAACCAGAAATTCTCCGATCAGGGTTTCATGCAGAGTGACCCATCTATATCCATACAGCACACATAGGATTTGTTTTTCCTTTTGAAGTGTTTTAAGGCAGCTAACTAAGGCAAGTAAAATGTTTGCTTAATAAGGGTAACCTATTCCTTTCAGCCTTCAGAACCTTTTGGAGTAAGTACTTCATTCATACAAATTGTGTTTTTAGTATCCAAGGTCAAAATTTAGCAAAATTTAGCCACCAGAAATGACACATATCCAAGTAATATGAAATGCAAGGATTTCTTGATAATTGTTTTGCAATATTTCTATATCTTTTATAGTTCTGTCTAGTTTTATAGTGTTTTTGTCTTAAATTGTATCTACATTTATATCTGTGGTGTCATTACCATTTTTTGAAAGAAATCTCTTCTGCTCAACATGGCTGGATTTATTTAAAAAAAAAAAACAGTAATATTGTGAACTATTACTGCAATTTTCTATTTTGATTAGGGCTGAAACGATTAGTCGACATTATCGACAACAAAAAATTGTCGACAAATATGTTTGTTGTCGAATGGTCTTTTGATCTCATATGATCTATTTGAAGGGCCTGCAATAACATGGTTTGACCAGTGGGGCGCTGTAGCGCTAAACTGTAATGCAGCCCTCCCGGATCGAATCCAATAGAAGAAGACACTGTGCTTCAGAGTGCATAGTGCAAAGTCGTACCCGTAAAATGTGTGTTTAACATAGCATAAAACATAACGTTTAGCATAACTATAAAAAATGCTGTTATGCAGGGCCACCAACTCTCATTCAAACTCACTGTTTGCCACACGTCCATTTTCTCACACAGTAAAAGATACATAGCACACAGACAGCGTGCCGATTAGATAAGACAGATCAGGTTACTTTTGATATAAAACAAAGTCTTAACTTTTAAATTCTGTCAGTTTTACTACAGGGTTTAAACAATACATGTGGTTTTAGCGCTCTTTAATGTGGAGTGACAGATCGCTGTAGTACCTCAGGTCAAGCGGGAATTAGCTTTTCCTCTTTTCTGCTATTACAGCACGAAATAAACATGAATGAATATTAAAAGTATGTTGAAAGATACAGTACAACTTACTGAAATGAATCCAGCTCTAATGTAATCACTTAATCAGAGTTTTAACCGCAGAAAGACCGCAATAAAACAGCTTGCAAACAAATATGACACAAAATGTTACATTTACCTCAGGAAAGGCATTCAGTGACCATAAACTCGATAGTTAGCAAAAAGAAAAAAAAAGAAGAAATCTAGAGAAGAGAATTTTTCAGAAATGTTTGCACAATATTACATATTCATATTTTTACTCTTATTAAAAAGTTATTACAATCCCCAGACACAATAAAAACACAGTACATCATTTTAACAGTATTTTTAACAAATTATTTAAAAATACACTTTCAAAAGCTGAAGTGATTTCCTTGTTTTAATTATTAGTTAAAGTTTAGCTCATTATTTTAACTAATTGCTAGTGGAATAATGAAACAAAGCACACTGATTAACCAGGATAATAATCAACGATTAGTTGATTAATCGTTCCAGTAATCGGTAGATTAATCGATTATCAAAATAAACATTTGTTGCAGCCCTAATTTTGATACATTTAAAAATGTAATTTATTCCTATGCATCAAAACAGCATATTAGAATGATTTCTGAAGGATCATGTGACACTGAAGACTGGAGAAATGATGCTGAAAATTCAGCTTTAATCACAGGAATAAATTATATTTTAAAATATATTACAATAGAAAACAGTTTAATTAGTAATATTTCACTATATTACTGTTTTTACTGTATTTTTGATAAAGTATTCAGATAATAAATGCAGCCTGGGTGAGCATGAGAGACTTCTTTCAAAAACATTAAATAATTGTAACATTTTCAAACGTTAGACAGGTATTTTATTAAATAGAATGTATTTAAATTAATTATTTCACTCAAAAACGAAAATTCATGTATGACTTTTTCACAAAAGGTGATATTAAAGGGTTAGTTCACCCAAAAATGAAATTTCTGTCATTAATTACTCACCCTCATGTCGTTCCACACCCGTAAGACCTTCGTTCATCTTCAGAACACAAATTAAGATATTTTTGATAAAATCTGATGGCTCTATTGCCAGCAAGATGATTAACACTTTCAGTGCCCAGAAAGCTACTAAAGACATATTTAAAACGGTTCATGTGACTACAGTGGTTCAACCTTAATGTTATGAAGCAACGAGAATACTTTTTGTGCTCCAAAAAAAACTAAATAATGACTTTATTCAATGATATGTAGTGATGGCCGATTTCAAAACATGATTTCATGAAGCTTTACGAATCTTTTGTTTCGAATCAGTGGTTAGGAGCGTGTATCAAAGTCACATGAACCATTGAAATTTCGAAACACATATGACGTAACAAAGCCTTGTTTACTAAAATCATGTGACTTTGGTGCTCCGAACCACTGATTCGAAACAAAAGTTTCGTAAAGCCTCATGAAGCAGTGTTTTAAAATCGCCCATCACTAAATATTGTTGAATAAAGTTATTTTGTTTTTTGCCGCACAAAGTATTCTCGTCGCTTCATAACATTAAGGTTGAACCACTGTAGTCACATGAACTGTTTTAAATGTCTTTAGTAGCTTTCTGGGCATCTGAAAGTGTTGATTATCTTGCTGTCAATAGAGGCCTCACTGAGCCGCCGCACTGAGCCATCGGATTTTATCAAAAATATCTTAATGTGTGTTCCGAAGATGAACAAAGGTCTTACGGGTGTGGAACGACATGAGGGTGAGTAATTAATGAACATGAATTTTTGAGTGAACTAACCCTTTAAGAATATTTATGCAGGGTTTTTTCTGGGTCAAAAATGGTTTTCGGTGGTGGCTGACAGACATGGTCATCGACACAAACAGCAAAAAGTGCCCTACCCACATGATCTGCGAGCCCAATACTGTAAAAAATCTGTGATTTCATAGCTTTGTAAGAGAAGATGCCTCTTTGCTAGACCTGAAAATTATTTTGGTATTAATAATCAGTATTTAAAAGTAGCAATAAAAAGTGAATTTAACTAATAATCTAATTTTCTACCATATACAATTGAATGCACCTAGCTAACAACAACTTGCTTTGTTCTGGTTTCACCTCACTCCAGTCTAAACTAACTGATTTTATAGGTAGGCCTAATTTACTACACATTGTCATATAAATAACCTGAAAATACTGTGGATAATTAAGGCTAAATCTTACTAAACACTCTTGGGGAAAGCACACTTACGTTCTCATTTCAGAGTTGTTCTGTTATAACTGTTACACTGATTTAGACAGATCAGTTGTTTTCACGATTTATTAAAATTAATCTGTTCAAATGAGTCATTAGGTCGGGAATCGGACTTTAATGGACGTGGATGCATGGACGCGGCTGTTAGGACATCGCAAAAACATTTGTCAACACAGAAAACACCATCACTGGATATAATTTTTTTATTGAATCGTTTATTGAAAGTGTGGTTTATGTCAGCTGCATGTGCGGGACGCCTGTCAGAGAGGTAACGTTCTTTTGAGCACTATTCATACCCAGCGGTTAGGAAAAAAAATTCGGAATGCACCACGTGAAACATGGATTCGGTCTTCCGAATTTTTAGCATCGTGCCCGTTGATTTAGATTATTATGTGCAAGGGAGTGAGAGCAAATACAGCGCTAAGTTTGAAGACAGAGAGAGTGCGCGCAAACGAGGGAGGAGCTCTCTGCTCGTTCTCTCCGCCAGTAAACATGAGCCCTATAAAAAAGCGCAGCAGTCATCTGACTGCATCACTAATAAATAACTCAATAACTGATCAAATAAGGCTTTGGTGGAACAAAAATTCGTTTTGGCGGTCACCAAAAAATTTTCAATGTAGGAAAAACCCTGTTATGTAGTTGTTTTCTATACATCAGCACGGGATGGTGGCTGTCAAACTCCAAAAAGGACAAAATTAAATAAAAAATACCCAAGTATTTTAAAGTCATATAATTGTTTTTTGGGAATAAAAACCAGTTGCCATTTTAAAGAAAATATCACCCTCACAGTTGCATCTCTCCAATGGCATGTTCTCTTTAGCTACAAAAGCTAATTCCGTTTAGTGCCATTGATGTGCATACATGTGCACCATATATGTATCTGTGAATATAGAGAACAAGAGATTTGAGAACTACATTTTCAGTGAATAAACTACTTAAAACTGCTTAACGTTTCCTCACACAAAGCTATCATTTGGCTTCAAGAGACTTGAAATTCACGCATGTTTTATTTGGAATAGTTTTATGGTTTTTTGGAGCTTGACAACATCTGTCCTCAAACCCCCATTTGCTTTCAATGTACAGAAAAGAGTCAGAATGTCTCCTGTATTCATCAGAAGAAAGTTGTACAACTTTTGGTTTAGAAAATGATGACAGTTACCATTTTTGAGTCTACCATCCGTTTAAATCGAAGTGCAGACGTAAATGGAGAACAAAGTTAATTTCTAACATTTCTTGGCTTTGTAGAAATGTTGATAAACTGAATTGGAAGGAACAAAGAATATCAGTTTCTATCAGGTGGGCTCTATCCATGTGATTATTACTCTTCTCATTTATATCATTAATGTTGAATTCTATGTGGTTATTGTATCATTTCCACATCAGAGATTTGCTTTTTGCTTTATCCGCCAAAGATAGAACCACATGAACTCCCACGTCCCCATTTGTTCTTCAAAGTAGTTCTAAGTTTGTCAGAAATCTCACACAGAGTACTCACACTGCTAATGTGTTGCTACTATTTAGGGTTAGGGTCGGAACGGAAGGGAAGGATGTGGTGAGCTTGGCCAGGTATCAGAGTGTTCTAGCTCCCACCATGAGACTTGGCATCAAACGGGTGGACGTGAGCCATAGGTTTGTAAGGGAATGATCCGTGCTGCTATTCCACCACTACTTGACAGGCATTTGAACCAACTGTATGGCCAGACGGATGGATGAATGAAAGCAGAGTGTTTTGCATTGTCGGGCACCGGTAGGTGTCCCATTGTGCGGCTACAGGCTGGAATGGTATGGTCTTTTGGACGGGACATAGGGGTCTGTTTTTAAGAGATTGCAATGTCTGGACTGACATGGCAAAAGTCTATCAATAGCTTTAATAAAGCAGGCTTTGTTCCTTAACGGCACTAGATGTGCCCGTTCCTCAGTTAGGTTGGCAAAAGTATCAGTACTTAAATCCTTAAATATAAAAATAGGGGTGCACCATTATTAAAGTTCTGCCAGTACTGATATTTATATAAACTACCGTTCACAAGTTTGGGGTCAGTAAGATCTTTATAAAATAATTTAATACTTTTATTCTGCAAGAATGCGTTAAATTGATCAAAAGTGAAAGTTAAGACAGTGTTACAAATATTTCCATTTCATATAACTTTGAACTACCTCATAACTTTCATATGATATATATCTCAAATGAAAGTGTAAAAAAAAAAAAAAAAATGGAGATGGCATTAATTTTTAAGTTTTATTAAGTGTTAACAATGAGATTGTGGTTTTTATAATCAATTAACACTGCTTTTTTCTTTTTTTTTTTTTTTACAAGATGGACAAAATTTGTCACCAAAAAAGTAATTCGTTTTAACCAAAATTTTGGTTTTACCGAATGACACTTTTTGTTATACCGAATGACGATATTTTCAAACAATGCTAACAGGCTGATATCTAGCTAGCTAGCGAAAGGACAATCTTAACATTTTATATTTAGTACAAGTTTTTAAAATATTACAACATTTTCCATGTTTTATAGCGGTTGTACCAAATGATCTGATGTATGACATGCGTATGAGCAAGTGAAAACATGAATTTTTCAAATAGTTAAAAGAGAGTTAGTTACTTTGCTTCAAAACCATGTGGTCCTTTGCAGGTGTCTAAATGATGTCACATCCTGTCACATGATACTGCATGACTCGATCCAAAATGGTCCCTTTATATTGGTTACTCCGAATGACATTGGTGAAATTCATTTTTCCGGACATTCTTTATCATAACAAAGCAACGACTTCTACACATGATTTTAATACCATTTTGCACTATGTTGATTTATGATGATTTAAAATTATGCCAGAATAAAAAATATATACATTTATTACATTTTATGATGTTTTAATCACAAATGAAATTGCTGTATTGACCTTTGAACAGTTAAACCGAATGACCTTTTGACACTTCAAAAACTTAAAATACATTTATATGTAGCAAAATATAATTAAACCCTTTTGGATTCAATAAAAGAGATCAAGTTGTACTACCTTACATACTTTGGATGTCATATTTTTGTTTTTTTATTAATAAGGCCTTTGGACAAAAAAAATGACCCGTCACGTCATTGACCCATGTACAGTACATACACAGATTTTAGAGAAAGAGATTTTTTTTTTATAACAAAAATATATATATTCTGGACTATTTTGACTGTATTTATTAAAAATAAAAAACTGAAGTCTGTTCTAAGTCTGTATCATGACAACCCTAGTACACGTTTCCATGTGTCTTACATATTTATGTTTAGTTCTGTTGAGCAAAAGTGCTGAGTGGATGTTGGATCTGTCTTTTAGTGTGCGTGTGTGTGTTTGAGAGAGAAGCAGTACTGTTCTTCCACTCCTGCTCCTCCCAGCTCCGTTGGTCTGGAAGAGTTCCTCATGGCCCAGTTGGATCCATCAGCTTCATGTCCTTACTTCACCCCAGCCACACGCACTCCTTCTCTCCCTCTTTTTATTTCTCTTGCTCTCTCCGTCTCTCTCTGGTCAGGGTTGGGGCAAGGCCAATGCAAGAACAGAGAGTTCATAAAGATATGACAGGAAAAGACGTCAGTGTGTGTGTGTGTGTGAGTGAGAGCGCTTGTTTTAGGTGATGTGCAATATTTACGACTCTGAATTCTTCTTTACGATGTTATATTTGCTTTTAGAGGACGGCGGTAAATCATTCTCCTCACAGTTCTCCCCACAACAACATAGTAGACGCCATCCAAATGAAGCTGCGGCAAACTCACTGACTGACTTTTGTTTTTGTTTGTGTTTGCGTTACTGGTGGTAAATACGACTGAGACGTGTTTCACAGAGAGGCTTATGTACTGTGTGAGCGCTTGCAGGTCGCCTTTGACAGTTTTGAATTTGTTGTGAAGTCTTTCTGTCTGTGTGTGTGTGTGTGTGTGTGTGCGCGCCCTTGTCGCTGAGGTCAGAGCGTCAGTGGAAAGTTTCTCAAGTGAGTCCGCTCAGGCATGCCTGCGCCTCAAGCGGGCCGTCTTTTATTTTCTTCTTTCGCTCTTTTTTTCACCCCCTTTTTCTGTGTAACACAGTTGGCGTTGTAAGTTCCAGCTCTTTGTTGTCAGATGCCTTTTGTTTAAAGGTATATCACATGTGAGTCATGCTGCTCCTGCTTATCAGGGACACTGAGTTTTGACATTGTGAGCCAACTCTTGTCAGGTGAAGTTCTCACATCTTGTCCATTTTGGTCTTTTTATTCGGTCTCTGTCTATCAGGAGACTCTTATATCTGTCTTCACCAAAAATAGACTTTAATTTAAAAAATGTAATCTCATCATTTACTCACCCTCATGTCGTTCCACACCCATAAGACTTTCATTCTTCTTGAACACAAATAAAGATATTTTAATGAAATTTGAGCGGTTTGTTGCTCACGGACCTTTCCCAATCCCGTCCCCCTCTTCCACTTCGCTTCCTGTCTGCTTACCGACTTATAATTAATGCATAAACAGCAAAAATAAAAAAAATTAAAAAAAAGAAATCTGAGCAATTTGTCCCTCCATTGACAGCTACGTGACTACCACTTTGACGCTTCAAAAAGTTCATAAAGAGATCATAAAACGAATCCATATGAATTGAGTTGTTTAATCCAAATTTTCTGAAGAGACACGATGGCTTTATACGCTGAACACATTTAATTTAGGCTTTAAATAAATTGTATGGTGGAGAAAATGCTATATTACAAATAAAGCTCTGTCTGATTATGCTATAACTGACAAAATAGTTTATAGTTTTCTCTGGGGCATGGTACAATCATGCTACTCACGGTAAATCAAGAAAACGAGATTCAAACACTAACACTATCTGTGTTTTGAGCTATATAACACATAATATTTTAAAGCGTCTTTGTTGTTTCCGTATGGTGTTTCTATGGAAGTAAAACCAGAAATCGAGGCTTGATACTTTTTGAAAGAATTTTTTTGTAACAATGCATGATTTTGATCTATTTAATGCGTCCTTGCTAAATATTTTTTGTCAAAAAACAAAAGAAAAATCTTACTGACCTCAAACTTTTGAACAGTAAGTACTTTTTTTTTTTTTTTTTTTTTTTGAACAGTTTAAATATATTCATATACCTCATTTGTATGTTCTTTTTCAAAATATTTGTAATTCCATGTAAGATATAGCTCTACTAATTTTATAGTATTTACCATCATGGTATCATCCATTTTATGTTATCACCATGGTACTTTTCGTTACAGTCTCGAGTCAGTTTTTCTTCTAACCACTTTCAAAGTCTTCCCAAAACGTACTGTGGCTGACTGTACCATGTGCCATTAATGGCATTAAATGATAATACCATGGTACTTTTAATATATACCATAGTATTTCATCATGACAACGTATAAAAACATTGTATTAGCATTAGGGATTGCAAGACTAGTCAACTAATCGACTAAAAGATACTGCTGCTGCTAGTCAACATTTACATTTTGCATGTGTATGTTGAACTACATAATCATATATTTATATATGATTACTATATTCAAATACCATGGTATTTATATGGTCCATCAAGGTGCTATAAGTGCTATAGTATTTTCATGTTTTTTGGACATGATGGTTACATGGTAGTACAGTGGTATTATGTGAAGTACCTTGGATACCATGTCCAGAAAAACTAATTTCCCATGGTTTTTTTGTGAAGGTCATAAGTCGTATCATTTCTTTCACTTTTTATCAAGACATGTAACCACGTTCAAAGTGTGAGCAAACACGAGAGCCTTTGTGAGCCGTGTAAAGTAGGTCTCCATAAGCCTTCCCTGATAAGTTCTTTGAAGATCCACCGTTTCACACATCTGGGGGAATGCGAGGAGTCAGAGACGACAAACAGCAGCGGCTGTTTTCACCTCGCGTCTGTATCAAAAGAGGCCAGCGGCTGACGGCCATCTTGGGCTGAGGAAAAATCTGCTTTGAGTCTCGCAGTTTACAGCTCCTAGGATGAGTGCAGCGGCGAGGGGAGGGGAAATGGAGTGTGTGTGTGTGTGTGTGTGTGTCTCAACTTGCTGAAGTAGGCAAAACATCTGGTGTGTGTGTGGGAGATGGAAGTTTTTCCTTTGCTAAAGGGAATGGTATTTGGCACACGCTGTCTCTTCCACATCACACACACAGAGCTGATACAGCCGCTTTGTTTTTCTCTGGCCCCCAAAACGGGCCGCACCATTGTGTTCGCTTGTCACAAACACCAACATTTAGTGCTCATTCTGTGCCGAGATGTTTTGAACCTTCGATTTAATTCCCGTTTTATTCGTTTTTTCCTTCAACTGCGGCTGAATTCTGCATTGGTGTGTTATTTCGGAGTGTGTTGTGGAAACCTCTGATGTGGCTGTGTGTGTGGTTTCTCCCCCAGTACTGTGAGAACGCAAAGTTCTCCGATCGTGAGGTAGTCAGGAAGTTCCTAGTCATCGTTTTGTGTAGGGATGTACGCCAGGACTGATTTTCATTAATGTTTAAAGTGCCTCTATTATGCTTTTTCGGATATTACCTTTGATGCAGTGTGTAAAATAGCTCTTTATGAATGTAAAAGTTCTGCAAAGGTTTTAAAGTGCTCAACAAAACAAATGTCTTCTAAAAGAAAGAATCAAACTGCCAAAACAAGTCGTCAGCAATTCCAGCCTTACTTTTTGTTGCATATCTACGTAACAATGTAACAAATTAGCATGATGCCAGCCTATGGTCTTCATTGGCTGCCCGCAAACGTCATCTACTTGGACCCTCAAACACTGTAGTTGTAGCTGAGGCCTGGAAGAGTTTGGTTTGTCTTGTCTGGAATTTATATGGAAAAAACAGATGCCATCATTATTGTTCGTATCACTGTGTATCAAGCAGAGCTGAAATTCAGATATGTGACCCTGGACCACAATCATAAGTCATAAGTCGCACAGTTATATTTGTAGCAATAGCCAACAATACATTGTATGGGTCAAAATGATAATTTTTTCTTTTATGCCAAGAATCATTAGGATATTAAATAAAGATCATGTTCCTTAAAGATATCCTACCATAAATATATAAAAAATGTGTTTTTGTGAGTGGATATGCATTACTAAGAACTTCATTTGGACAACTTTTAAAGGTGATTTTCTCAATATTTTGATTTTTCAGATTCCAGATTTTCAAATATTGTCCAAACCTAACAAATGGAAAGCTTATTTATTCAGCTTTCAGATGATGTATAAATCTCAATTTCAGAAAACTGACCATTATGACTGGTTTTGTGGTCCAGGGTCACATATGGTAATCTGTAAGCGGTAGACCAATCATCAACCATCTGACCAATCAGAGCAGAGTAAGCTCTCAGAAAGGAGGGTTTTAGAGAGACTGAATCTACAAACAAACTGTTTTCAAACTTTTAGAGAAATGAGGTGATGTGCAACTTATGTTATGAGAAAATTAGTGTTTTTTGATCTTGGATTCATGTAAACCTAATACCTTCAAAACAACATTAGGAAATTTTAAAATAGCATAATATGGGCACTTTAAATGGAACTTTTGTAACCGACTACTAGTCTAACAAACCCCCAGGAGACTGTCAAAAGCAATCTATTTGAAATTGCTTCATCTATGAAACAAACCCCACTGAATGCTGCTGAAAATATATGCAATGTGCCTGCCTTGCATTATGATCATTGTACATTAAACTTAAGCATTCACTTAATCAACATGTACTATATAGACAGTTATTAAAATCAACTGAATCAATAGGCAGTGCAGGACCAATAATTACAAACTCAATAGCCTATTATAAACAGAATTTCTCAAATATGAGCAAGCTTAATTGTTACATGCCAACGTACCTTGTACAGTACGTTCTTTGAATGGACATTTCTCTGAAATGAGCGCATTTTAAAGTCTGAGATAAAATGAAATTATTTTATTTTCTGCTTCAGAAATACAATAAAATGTTATTTTAAACTGTAATATTAACAGGACTCTAATTTGAATGCAGCCTTTGTAAAAATATAAAGCAAAAAAGATTTAATTTAAACGACTAGTATTTCCAACTTCAACTGGCAGCAGCAGTATCATTTAGTCATCTAGTCATGCACATCCCTTGTTTTGTGTCAGTGTGGTTTTATTGTGTTAAGTAAGCACGTCTTACTTCAGAAGTCTAGGATTGAATTCATCAAGAACCCGTGGTGTGTTTGTTTGTGTGTGTGTGTGTGTGTGTGTGTTGGCATCAGCGCTGAATGTTCTCTCTCAGCGAATACGACCTGTGTACTGACGTCAGTCGTGCCGAATCGCAGCACACACTGCGGCACACATCTGTAACCATATCCCTCGCAGCGCGTGGGGATGGATGTGTGGAAGCTTCAGTGGGCTAAAAATGTCCCCACTCTCCCGGGTCTTGGCACAGCATGCCTGTGCGTGCGTGTGTGTGTGTTACACGGCTGAATGACGTTAGTTCATTGAGCTGATGGTAGATGAGCACCACCCCTCACTTGCGGCCTTATAAGGCTCTCTGCAGAGTAAAGCTCCAAATCCCTCCTCTGCAGACGCTGTATGAGTTTGCAGATAACTGTACTGAGTGTGGGAGCGTGTGTGACGTTATGCTGGCTTCTATTACATGTGCTTATTTTAACACATGCATGTGATATGTTTGTGTATGTAGAAAGATAGAAGAGGCACACATATCCTTTGGGAAAGTCAAGCTGTCGATTACAGTCAATATTGTAAGGAGGCCAGAATATTCCCACGGGGGTATATGGATGAAGTATATGGGATGTTGAAGGTGAAGTGTGAGATAGTCACACCAAATGTAATTGCAGCCTGTTTTAGTAGCCCAGTTAGGCTGGACATCATAACACGAGCTGCACGATTAATCGTTAAAAGATTGTGATGTCGATTCAAATACTTACGTGATCTCATTCCTAAATGACACTGATTCTCCTATGTCTATTAAACTTGTACAAAATCACACCGGAACATTCAAATCTGCGTCGGCGCTGCCACTGAGCCAGAGAAAGCAGTTTTCAGGCATAGGTATGCAACAGCTTCACAAACAGTCTTTTCAACCACTCAGTATTATTATTTCTGTCACAAATATTCATAATATCACAGAAGTGCTAAAATAAAAGTTTATAGTTCGGATATAAACACTAGTCTACGGAAGCGATCAATATAGTCAGTCACCTTCTGAAAGTACATGGCATTTCGAATAAGATTGTATCGATTATATCATTACACCACCAGGTGGCAACAAGTGACTGTTAAAATGTATTTGTAATTGAATCATTTATTCAAGAGATTTGTTCAAAAATGCTGATTCATCTAGTAAAAGAAACCAATTAAAGGGGACTTATATTACATATTGTAAAAGGGGCATTATAAGTCTCTGGTGTCCCCAGAATGTGTCTGTGATTTTTCAGCTCAAAATACCCCATAGATCATTTATTATAGCTTGTTAAATTTGCCCCTATTTGGGTGTGAGCAAAAACACGCCAATTTTGTGTGTCCCTTTAAATGCAAATGAGCTGCTGCTGGTAACGGCTCTCACTTTGGTTGCTCAACAACAACAAAGCTGGAGAATCTCACGCAGCCAAAATGACGATTGTCAGTAACAGTGGTCAGCCTTACATTGTTCAAACCGGAGTCTGACACTGATGGAGAGACTCAGGATGAATAGAACGAATTTAGTGGATAAATTTATGTAGTTGCTGTGAAGTTGATTCAACTCATCGACTAGCATGTGCCGTCATGTTAATCTTTTGTGCAAATCCGGCATTGAATTGACCTTCGTTTGTGAAGCAGTCCGGTGTAAAATGACGGAATGGTAACAACACTCTACTACAACAATTCTTCCTCTTCTCTAAAGCAGCCATTGGGTCATTGAATCCATTATTCAAACCAATTAAAAAAAAAAAAAAAAAGATTAAGATTTAGATTCTGTAACAATTAGGCTAACATTTTGTTGGAACCTCTAGTAAATTACATGTTATTTTGTTTAGTTGTCTGTTCAGAATCGTGGGAAAATCGTGACCTCTGTTTGAAATGAAAAAATCATGATTCTCAATTTATCCAGCTCTACTATTGGTGTGGGACTACCTGTTTTTCTGCTGCTCATGGTACAGAAATTGCACACTTCACCATTTTAAAATGTATTTTCAAGCCTGCAAAGGTATTGTATTAATCTTACATTGTCAAAATTTCTATAGCGTCCACAAATTTTATTACTATTCCAAATTCTGAAATATTTTATTGGCATGACATTGGTCTTTGAGCTCTTCTGTTTAGCCACATTGAGATCTTGTGACTTTTTTTCTTTAGTGTCACATTATCCTTCATAAATCATTCTAATTAACATAAAAAAAACATTTGTGATGCTTAATATTTTAGTGGAAACTGTGATATGTATTTTTTCGAAATGATTCTTTGATAAATCAAAACTTTAAAAGAACAGCATTTATTTGAAATGGAAAACTTTTGTAACATTATAAATGACTACTGTCACTTTTGATGAATTAAATGTGTCCTTGCTGAATAAAAAGATGAATTCCTTCAACAACAAAAAATCTTACTGACCCCAAACTTTTTAAGAGGAGTAAAGTATATTTTCAATTTTTAGTTTTCAGTACTGAATAGAATGTATCATTAAGTTGTATAATTGAGATGTATGCATGTTGTATTGCACCAATTCCAGGAATAGTATTCCAGAATCCGAATTCTGGAAATGCAGAATACTACCAGTAGCTCCTCATTCCGGGATTCTGTGACTTCCGGGAGCGGCATTTTTGAGTGGCACTCCCTCTCTTCTTCTTTTTTTTTTTTTTCCCACGCTACGTGTTTGCACAGTCCGGCAGCTTATAATTTCACCCTCTGCAATTTTCTCCATCTCTCTGGTTTTCTAAGTAAAGAGGAAAGAGGCCCTAAAAATGGCCGCACTATAAAAGCGCTTGACGTCGGGCTTGCTGCGGAGATGTGAGGGGGCTTTCATGTTCTCAGCATTGCACTATTAGACCCGCGGCTCTCTGCTCCACTGCTGCACAGCTGTATTTATAGCTGAGGTTTGTCTCAAGCCACTGCCTCTTCAGCTGTGAGCTCAGGCCTTCCCGTAGATTTAAACTGGGGCCTAATCATAACTGTGAGCGCCGTACTGTGGCCGCCTTCTCCTCAGCTCCATCACAGGGCCTAGTGTCATGCTTTCTGTGTACAGTTGAAATAAGTAATGGAAAAGGATCACGATTGATTTTGAAGGTTAAGTGATGAATCTGTATTTGTTTTGAATGTAAATAGCAAATCAGGTCAGTCGTTTCATGTCGTAATGGCTAGTGCTCTTTCATGTATGACATCATGACGACTGCGTCCAAAGCAACAACCGCTTCAGGTAAAAGGTCTGGGAACAAAATCAGACCAGTCTGAACAAATAAGCTCACTCCGATACAGGAGAGGTTGTGTATTCCAGGGCAGAACTGTGTCAGAATAATGTCAGCTGGATGGAAAGAGGGCAGCGGTTTGTACAGGAATATGTATATAAATATAAACACTTGTAAATTTAGTAAAAGTGAACGTCAAAATTGACCTTTTACTTTTATTGAAGAGAGAGTACAGGTCAGAATGAACATTGTCATCATTTACTCACTCTCATGTTGTTCCAGATGTACTTCTATGATTATCTTTTTTCCGTGGTGTTCATATATATATATATATATATATATATATATATATATATATATATATATATATATATATATATATAATATGATTTGTTCTTTTCCATTTTTCCATGCAGTCACAAAGATCAGGGACCGGAGCATTCAGGATGCAAAACCACCAACATCAAAGTAGTCCTTACAACATGTGATTCATATTTCTTTTTGAGTTAGATTGTTTGAATGAATCAACTGTTAACTGATTCAGTACATTTCGGTGAAATATGAATTCATTGTCAATAGTGTCACAATGTATGAAGCACAGCTCACACAAAGTCACTTTCAAACCAAACCGCTTTCTTTTGGTCAACATGGTTAAGTCGTGTGCTGAACACAAACTTGAACACAAGCGAAATCTGCATGGGGTACTTTTTGACCCTCAGACACAACTCCCAATTATGCAGATTCGTTTTGAAATGACTGGATTTCACCAGCTTTACACAGGCATAATACAGATTTAAAACATCAGGATGAGTAAAAGTCTTTTTTTTCTTCTCAGATATCCAGTTTCCCATCACTTTATTGAAATAGACTGCGCCAGGGCTGTAACAACCATAGACATTGAAGTCCCCCTCAATAATTTGATATTATTGATGCTGCTTTGTATATTTTGCACCGCTCTGTTTGTTGTTAGGATGACCAAAAAAAAAAAACATTTCAAAAGTTAGATTTTTAGGCTGGTCTGCCTCAGCGGTCTAACAGCGCTCATCACTGTCAGAATGAGTGAGCTGGCCAATCAAATTAAAGAAGGCAGGTCTTACTGTTCACAGAAGTCGAGTGCGAATTATAATGGAACGTTTTTGTTTTAGCAGTAAAAGAGTATGTGACGAGTAAGTAGCTAAACATTTAATATTTGACAACTGTTTTATGGTTGAAATATTCAGCGACAGACAGTAAAAAACAGTGATGCAAACTACTCAACATTTTTATGAAATGTCACTGTTTTGAACTGAAAACATGCTATTATTGGATTAATATAATATGACATTAATGTAATTCATAACTGAATGTGACAAGACATTTTTTGACATATTAGATATACAAATAAGAGTTGCAAATAGTTTAGATTGATTACTTAACTACAATAGATGTGTAACTTTTACCATTCTTATTTCTTTTATTTCGTTATTCCCTTAAATCCTTTTTAATGATTTAATTCCTTTTATTTAAAGTGAAAATTATCTTTAAGCCATCCTGTATATGACTTTTTTTCTTTCTGATGAACACAATCGGAGTTATATTAATAAGTATCCTGACGCATCCAAGCTTTATAATGGCAGTGAACAGGACCAATGAGTTTAAAGCTCAAGAAAGTGCATCCACACGTACTCCACACGGCTCCAGGGGGTTAATAAAGGCCTTCTGAAGCGAAGCTTAATGATTTTTAAAGTAAAATATCTAGCTTCCACCAGACCGCCTTCTGTATTCAACTTACGAAGAAAGTGTAATGCTTCTCGCGGTTCAAAATGCTTACACTACGCTTTCCGTATTCAACTTACGAAGAAAATGTAATGCTTCTCACGGTTCAAAATGCTTACACTACGCCTTCCGTATTCAACTTACGAAGAAAATGTAATGCTTCTCGCGGTTCAAAATGCTTACACTACGCTTTCCGTATTCAACTTACGAAGAAAATGTAATGCTTCTCGCGGTTCAAAATGCTTACACTACGCCTTCCGTATTCAACTTGCGAAGAAAGTGTAATGCTTCTCGCGGTTCAAAATGCTTACACTACGCCTTCCGTATTCAACTTGCGAAGAAAGCTTGGACGCGTCAGGATATTTATTAAAATAACTCAGATTGTGTTCATCAGAAAGAAGTAAGTCATATACACCTAGGATGGCTTGAGGGTGAGTAAATCATGTGGTAATTTTCATTTTAAAGTGAACTAATTCTTTAATTTCCCCTGGGAAAAAAATCATGCCCCTGAAGTTATGACCAATCCTAAGCTCAGCATTACGGCACATATGAGCAACATCTTGATGCCGTCAGCGTTTGTTTCAGAAGCGGTGGTGAACAGGTGTGTGTGCTAATGCTGTCTGTCTACATTCTGATCTTTTAATCACAGTCAGTGAGAGTATTATATAATGAAAACAGCTCGTAGTTGTTTGTGTGTGTGTCTGAGTGGATTAGATATGCGATTGAACAGGGCAGGAGTCAGGAACGCCACTTTCGGATGAGGCTCACATCCACTTGTAAATGGATAAAGGGAGAGAAACAGAAAGAGAGTGGATTGTCTGCAGCAGGTCTCTCTCTCTGTGTGTCTGCCAAACAATGATGTCATAAAGCTTTTGGCTCCTCTCTGGCTGTTCAAATCTGTGTTGAGCGTTTCCAGGGAAACAATAATGCTTGTTTATCAACCGTTGGCAAGGTCAGTTACTCCTCAGGCCGAAGGAAGGATCCAAGAAAGAGTGGTGTTTTCAAATAAACGAAGAAAGGGAGGATTTGTTTGTTTTTGTGTATAAGAGGGCGCCACAGACAAATGTGTTCCTAAAAAAGCAGATTAACAGTGTGTTTCTACCCTAAATAGTGCTTTTAGGTTTTATTTGGTGTTGTCCGTGGCTGTTTGATCATCTAGCTAATGTTCATTTCTCCTTTTTTCCACCAGAATGAAGAGTAGAAAGCCGCAGCTCCTTCAAGCATCGAGACTCAAAATCTCTCCCCGTTCACCACAAGCCAGACCTCAGAAACTGGACCTCAATAAACTCACTAACCTCATTTTCCAGGACCGCATTATCACCCGGACGCTACCAAAAGCATATGGACAAAACAGATCTCTCAACATCACGTATCCGGACCTCACAAATGCTGGATTCCACTAACCATAAATCTCCGGACTTTCACTGTGCGCACCTCTTTAGACATTACCAGACATTACTGTCCAACTGTTACAGACTCGGTACAAATCGATTTCTACCATCAAACATGGTAAAATGGCACCTTTTGAGGTGAGGGGCGATGGTACTGCAGTAGTAGTAGTCTCTCAGACAATGTTAATATTTATGTAAATGATGGTACACATGTTTTTGGTACAGGGTTGCTTTACAAAGCAGCCATTTTGTGTTGGGTTTGTACGACAGTTCCCAACAGTGTTGATTGTACTTCAGTACTGCCAGACATTTCCATTACAGATGAGATTACATGTTGCGATCCAGCTCTCAATTAGACACTTTTATACACCCAGTACGGACGACCTCAAACAGCCAGACTTGACCTCAGGACTTTACGAAAGAGTTTACACACACACACTGTGTTTCAGCACTGTGAGCCATGACTGACCTCATGCTGCCAAACACACACTGTGATGTCTGTCAAACCCTGGTTTCATTTCATACCTGCTCAAGTTATATCCTGTTTAATTGTAATAATAAGCATGTAACTTATGTGGAGTTTATACTGGCCTCCAAATGGAACTCCACCCCCTTTTTATTTTATTTTATTACTTTTAATTTATTTTATTTTATTTTTTTACATAATTTTCTGTTTTATTTCTATTTTTATTTTATTTTTATGCAAATTTTTATCAATTAGAGTCTCATATAGAATATATATTTGCTTCCAAACAAATTTTGGTACTAATTTTTTTTTTTTAATGTAATTTTCTGGGGTTTTATTTTCCATCTTTTATTTTTAAAACCTTTCTTCTTTTTATTTGTTTATTGTTTTCATGCTAATTTTTTTTTTTTTTAAATAATTAGAGAATATCTCATATATTTTATATGTTGGCTTCCAAACAGAACTTCACCTAGAAGAACAAAATCCTTTTTGGTACTATTTTTATTTTATTTCAATGCTATACACACAGGTTTGGTTACCATAGATCGAATTTTCCATTACTACCTGATTTGGCAACTAACAATACATTTGAGATTTTGTGAATGATGTCGGGTGAACATTTTTAATTCTGGCACTAACATTACAAGTGAATAAGTGGCCTTACAGCCCAAATAAAAAGCTTATTCAATCAATCAGATTCATGGGCATGTAAATCCCATGACGAAACTAACGTTTCTGATCAAATTGTATTACCAGTATTTGGTCAAACTGAACAAAAACTTGCACAAGAATGTGCCGTAACGTTTCCGTAAACGTCTAAACCTTGAAGTGCAAGTCGTTTTTACAGGCAGCAGTACTGTTTCTTCATTTTAAGCATCCTGCTGTTAAGCCTCGGAAGCCAGTCAAAGTTGCTTGCAACTTTTTTTAGGCTGTTTTATTTCATTACAGTTTAATCTATTATTTCATATGGTTTATTTTTGCTTAAAATAAAATGCTGTGGCGATGGTAAGGTCACAGCAACAGGTTTAAAAAAGAAAAAAAACTCGATGTCTGTCATGTTTGCTGCTGAAATTAAACAAACAATGAACAATCTGTAAATTATTGAATATATAGAAATGTTGTTCTTGGTTCTCTTTTAAGAGTGAAAGTATTTAACATTTCATGGTTGGTGTTTCATTATCATTTTTTTTTTTTCATTAAGAATCTCGACACATGTTTGTAAAATGTGTCTACTGTTCTGTTTTTTTTTCTTTTTTTTTTTTTTTTCTTCTTCTTCTTGTGGGGAATATTTGCTTTTATAGTAAAATGTATAATCCAACATTTTCGAGAGAATGGTACGGTTCTATACTGTAGATTCCTTAATTTTTTTTAAAATATGCTTAATGTAACATGCACATCAGGGACTTCCCTCTTCCCCCCCCCCCCCAACTCCAAACGGAATCACTTTTGGGAACCTGTTACACTTGTTACGCTGTTCCCCGAGCTCTGATTGGCTGTGACAGTGGTGTCCCTGTAACCTAATAGGCCGTTCTAAAGGTTGCCTGTTATTCGATAGGTTGCAGTTGTCGATTTAGCACCCTGCGGTTATGTTGCGATACGGGGTGTGGGTCATCACTCTTCCCACCATTATGTGGCCAAACCTTCGACATCTCAAACAAACTTGTTGTTCTTTGTAAATAATGTATTGTATAAAAGAAAACTGATTATTGGTGGATATTGGACTGACCAGGGATGTTCGGTTTTATGGATGCTCAAAGCAAGCAGATGATTGGTCACCTTTAATGAATGAATTGAAACATGTAAACAGTATGAGTGGATGTACAGATGAATGGATGTATGCACATTTAAACAAATGTTTGTTTTAAATGAACAAAATGAGCAGCAGCAAGGAGAGGGCTGTGTATACCCCTTGCCTCCCCCCCATTTAGAAGAATGGTATCTTCTGGATCCTTGACGTGTAATAAAGTAGAAGCGCTTATCTTTTCTGAACTTCTTGTTTCCTGTGCTCTTTATGACTGTCTTTTGAGCTTTGTGTCTCCCTGATGACATGCAATACAGGAGGCTATACTGTGAATAAGGCAGCAGAGTGCCTGCAACTCCTTTTTTTGGGACATTTTCCCCCCCACCTTGTAACACGTGCTGTTCCTTATCAAAAATGACTGGCCTACAAAAAAATAGCTTCTAAATCTCTCATTATGCTATATTATCACCAAATGCTGGCTTCAATTGTTTTTGCCAACTTGTTTTTCTTTCTTATATTGGTCAAAAATTACCATCCATTGAAAATGAATAGGGGAGACTGAAAATTAGAGAAACATTTAGTGTTCATCATGTTCACATATTTACGTGTGCTTGTAAGGATAAAGGCCTCAGACCTGCACATTTGTAGATACATAAACATGCACGTTCATGTACACAATCTGTTTTAAGTATTTCAGGCTTTCTTTTTCAGAGAGATAAACTTATCTTCAGATCAATGAGGCATATGATCAATCAGTTTAAAAAATAAATACAAAACTTGTCCTATTTGAAAGAAAACAAGTTGACAAAAAGATTGAATCCAATATTTGGTGATAAGTCATAACCAGAGATTTACAAGCAATTTTTTTAAAGGCTGGTTTATCAACACAACAAAAGAGTTCATTTTACTTAATTAATTATTTTTAGTAATTTTTTTATTTTTTTTATTTCTTATATATTTATGTTTTTAAATTCTATTATAAAATTGCTATTATTTTCATGCTATAGGCAAGAAAATACTATAGGCAAAAACAAATACTGGGATTGGTTTTGATTCAACTAAACATTTTTATTTTCTCCTCTCCTGTGGCCTTATGGGATAAATATCCAAACTGAATGGTAGTGTACTTAAAGAGAGAGCTCACCCAAAAATGAAAATTGTCCCATAATTTACTTATCCTCAAGCCATCCTAGGTGTATATGATTATCTAATTCACTTTTATTTCATTATACTCACAAAATATCCATAAATCAGGTGATTCAAAAGCAGTTTTGCTTCTGTTTATTGGCTAGTTGCCTTAATATGTTTTAACCTGCACTGTAAACCCTAACGCTCAAAATAATTAATTGGTTTGAGTAGGACAAACTTAAATTAAACAAATTAGTTCAGTCAAATTAACTTTTATGTGTATTTAGCACTTTCTTTTTCTTTCAAGTTAATAAAGGCCTTTTGAAGTGAAGCAATGTGTTTTTGTAAGAAAAATATACCTATTTAAAACTTTATAAATTCAAATAATTAGCTTCCAGCAGACAACCGTACGCATACTGCGCCACAAGAGTAACCCCTGACACGATGTATGATGCAGGATGTAGGAGTAGCATAAGCAGTGCATACGGCTGTTCCCGGAAGTTAGTTATTATAGTTAATAAAGTTTTAAATATGGATATAAAAAAAACCATCGCTTCACTTCATTATTACACACTTTATTAACCCCCCTGGAGCCGTATGGATTACTTTTATGATGGATGAACGCTTTTTTTGTTTGGCTACAAAATGCACCACAACCTGTTTTGAAAGAAGATTGTCAAGATTGTGGGATGGCTTGAGGGTGAATGAATCATGGGATAATTTTTGGGTGAACTAACCCTTTAATTCTTTCTTACTGTTTAGCAAGGACGTATGCATATTCGACCGAAGAGCGTGTTTTAGCATGGCTGGAGTCATTGGCATCTAGTAGTGGTATAATGGTGGGGTTTTACCTGTACATCTGTCCTCTAGTTATATTTTACTACGTCTTGGCTCTTATTTCCATTGAGTCAGGTACTAAACAGGAGAGTCTGGAATTGCAGCACACAGACTGGGCTCTAGAGGCCTGCAACATATGGAAAGTCTTTCAGAATGTGGAGAAGGAAAGAATGACATGAGGTGAACCTCATCAATGGAGTTCTCTACAGACATTCCTTCAGCAGGAGCTCAGTGACGGGCCAGCAGCAAACAAAAGATCTCCTTACTGTGTGTGTGTGTGTGTGTGTGTGTGTGTGTACGGGGTCTCAGGTAGATAGAAGAACTCCGGTAGATAAACACTCTCGAGACTTTAACCTGCTAGCTGTGAGGATTTTACCTTGATTGTATTTAATAGTATTTAGTATTTAATTAGATTGGAACATGCTGTCTGGCAAAAAGTTTGCCATGTCCTTGCTTTCACCGCCCCAGATTCGGAGAGTTCTCGCTGGGGACGCCGTCCTTAGATACCCTCCTTTAACTCAATTAGCCTCCAGTAAACTCATTTGTGTACCATTCACTGTTTCAGATTAGTGATGCACACACTGTAAACCCGAATAGGTTGGCAAAACTAAAAAAAAACGAGGCAATCAATGCCTCAACATTTTTAAGTTAAGAAATTCAAAGTTTAAGTAAGCAGAACTAGCAGATTTTTATTTTGTACTCAAACATTTTAATTGTTCTTAACTTGAAATGTTTGAGTACACTTAATTCATGCGTTTAACTTAAAATTATCATGTAACCTCAATGTAAACATTTTTATTAGTGTAAACTTAGCTAGCTATATTATTAGCTTAGCTAGCAAGCTAATTCAGAAAATGCTAGCTTGCTAATTTACTAGCATGTTAGCAGTAGCATGGTATAGCACTTGCTGAATGAGTACGAAGTATAAAGCATTAATAAGCATTAAAAAAACATTAATCACTACTAAATCTCGCACTTAACATTAATCTTGCACAAAAAAACATTGTATGTATTCTCCCTTTCAAGTGCCATGGGCAAAGCATGCTGTGAAATAGAAATCCCAGCCCAGTTTCAGTTAAACTTAAGTTAGTGTAAATTAAAAGATTCATGAAACGTAAAATATATCAGTTCCTTGAACTTGAAAGAAAAAGTGCTAAATACACATAAAAGTTCATTTGACTGAACTTATTTGTTTAATTTAAGTTTGTCCTACTCAAACCAATTAATTATTTTGAGCGTTAGGGTTTACAGTGCAGGTTAAAACATTTTAAAACAACTAGCCAATAAATAGAAGCAAAACTGCTTTTAAATCACCTGATTTATGCATATTTTGTAAGTATAATCAAATCCACAAATGGCGCAGGAGCGGTTATGACCCAAACTGATTTAAAAGTTCATCTAAAAGCTTTTAAATGCTTCTGACAAAGGACAATGAGCAATATTGAAACAATGAAGCCGACATGCAGTAACAAAGAAAGCTTTTAAAGTCTTTAAACCCCCCTCCTCCTCGTGGACACATACACACACCTGGTTTATAAAGTGTTTATAAGTAACCAGGTAGCTGACTGACAGGAATGCCAGACATGTAGTCATGGTCTCTCATTAGGCAGAGAGAATGACTGAGGTCCAATACCAGAACATGCAGACACACAATGGCTTTTTTAAGCACATGGTCCCACTGTTGTCTTTGTTGTAGTGTGGTATAATCGGATCTCTCTGCTTTGCTTTGATAAAGTTTCATCTCCATCACAAGCGTACACACTTACTCTGAAGAATCCAGCCACAGCAGGTCCAGAAAAGCAGAGGGTCCCAGCTGTTCAACTAAACACTTTCAAAATCATCTTTCGGCTTTATACTATCCAATAGATAAACACAAAGCACTTGTATCAAATATCAGCTGTGTAAGTTTACATTCTCTGACAGAAGTCTGTTTTCCTGTGTGTGTATCAGTGTTATTTTAGTATTATAGTAATTTTTTTAAATATTTTATTTTATTTTTTCAGTTTTCATTAGATTTTTTTTCATTTCATATGTTCTTTTGTATTTTTTATTAGTTTGTTTTACTATTTCTATTTAGCTTTAATTTATATTTAATTCAGTACTTCAGCTTAAACCCTTTATTTCAGTTAATTTCCAAGGCAAAGTTTTTTCATCTAATATTTATACTTAATTTTATTTCAGATTTATTTCAATTATCAAAAACAATTTTAGTCAACATTAAAAAGCCAGATTTACCAAACAAGGCAAGTTAGCGTGGAATGGCGCAAATACCAGTAAATTGACTAGCACAAACCTTAGTAAATTGCGTAGCGTCATTTATTTGAATTCTCTCCTCTCATACATTTTTCATCTGAAAGGAAAACTACAAATGATATGCAATAAGGTCAGCCGCAAAAATAACTGTTTCCACACCTTTTTAGTGCTTACTTTTGACTGCGTCTTTAGTAAATCCTGACAGTGTTTTTTTAACGCAAAAACAGAGTTTGTGCTGGCCAAGCTGTTAGTAAATCTGTCCCAAAAACAGGTGTGTGTATAGGAATATTCCAAGTTAAAGCTGCAGTCCGTAACTTATCCGTAAAATCAATTTTTGAGCAAGTACATAATCAGCCAGTGTTCAGAACTATCTCTTTACCTTAGCTCGATTCACAACGGTAAGCTTGTAATAATGTTTTCTAAATAGAGTGGTATTGGTGGATTTTCACTGGAAATTCGAGCATGCAGCCGTTCGTCTTTGCGTCATTACGTCACATCTGTTTACATAGAGCTAGTAGGCTATATGTGAGGATGCTGCTGGTGATGGATCATTTATAGCCTTTTCTCACAGCAGCTGCAATCATTTTGATGGCGGATTGTAATCCAAAAGTCAAATGACAATCTTCAGTGACAACTGGAGATTCACCCATAGTCAAAAGCAAAATCGTAATAATAATAATTTGCACAGTTTGACGTGATCAAAGCGATCGTTAGATTTAATCACCATTGGTAGCGCAATTCATTGCTTTTTTTTTAGTTGGTCAAAACAAAAGTGGCAGATTTGTTACTTACTTGTTCAGATTACATTTTCCGGTGAAAAATCTTATTTTGGTCATACTTCCAAGACGTAGAATCTGTGATTCCAAAGTACAGTATCCACACCAATGTAGAGACTGACAGCAAACATTAGATTCATCTGCGCTGAGGAGCCGTGCCAATGCACAACCCACATAAAGAGGAAAATTCCGCAAATAACTATAATTGCAGGTTTCAAACAGAGATGGCGACAAAGAGGCAAAACTTACGGACTGCAGCTTTAAGCTCTATCAACAATTTAATTTTGGCCCATCTTTCTCCATTGACAGCAATTCAAAATCATTAGTGACAGAATACATTGTTTTGAAAGCAGAATGACTAGTGGATATCTGTGCCCAATTATTTTTAGAGGGCTATTAAAATTGCTAAAAGGACTTTGTCACATGACATTTACAGCTCTGATGATTGGCTTAAAAAACCTTGGCAGCAGAACTAAGCTCCATGTGCAGAGATGGCATATTCCAAATTGCATACTTTCTGTGACTGCCATTGAGATGCTAACTTGCTAATTTATGATGATATTTACTACTTAACTAAGTTGAATGTAATAATAAATTATTGTAAACAAAGAGCCCATATGATATGCAATAGGAGAGTTTGAGATGGTGTATGATTAAAGGGATTCATTTTTGGGTGAACTAACCCTTTAAAAAAAAACCTTTAAATGCAAAAACCACTAGTAGGAAGTAGGAGAGCTCCGGAAATGAAGAAAAGTATAAAGGACAAAAAGTACCATGGTATCACACTTTGTTTTTTTATTGCACCATGGTATTAGTACTGTACCCCCTGTAAGAGAAGGAGGAGGTTGCTATTGGATGAGTCAGACTCAAGTTTGGGTGGGCCAGGACTATCCGGGGCCTCCAGGTCTGGACGCAGGAGACATGAATGAAGAACAAGAGTAAAAAAGAGAAGGAAAAAGTAGCTAAGTAGAGCTGATAATCAAAAAAATAGGATTAGAATTTGATTAAAAAGAGATAGAATAACAAACTGAAGTAGAGCGATGCATTGGAAGCAGAAAAGAAACGAAGAACAGTGGAAGTGTGGAAGAAAACCATGAGGGGGTGTGTGCATGTGTACATGTATGTGTGTGTGCAGTATGTGAGGGCTTGATGTATAAAGGGGCCCCACGGCAGTCTGGGGGATAATACTCAGCAGATGTGTCCTTATCTGACTCTGAGAAGGGTAGAGCTGAACTCAGACGGAGGGGAAAATGGCAAAAGAGCTGTTCGTAGGCATGCATGCTTGCGCCTGTCTGCGACCAACTGACCGTTTCAGGGTCACGATTAACATAATCGTACGTCGCAAATGGCTGGACCAACATTCCAAAGAATTTCCGATGTGATAATTGGTAATTAAATGTGAGGGGGGGGGGGGGAACAGTTCCAGTAAGTCGGTGGGTCACCTCAGAGGCCCGACACCAAACGCACCATTAATTCAGCCGAGTATCTGGCCTCTTAAAATGCCTTTCAAGCCTGAAGGCACAACAAGTGGTCTGACGAAGTCTGTTGTGCAGCTTCTTTGACTGCCAAGTCCTACGTTTTAGCTTTTTTAGGGTAAAAATTATCAAAGCCTGGCGAGTCGGGTGCTTTTATCGGAGGCCAAGAGGAGATGACAAGGCTCTTGAGGTGGTAGGCCACCCTTTCATTAACAGTAAGGCCGAAACCACTGATAAACAGTCATTAAGCTTTGAGTTAGCGGTGACTGTAGGGCCAATCTTTGCACTGACAGATAGCTTCCTAGCTAGCTTTAAAAATCAAAACGTTTGGAGCGATCGGTTTGTAGCCACATGAAACTTCGGAATAATCAGATGTATTTAAAGGCAGGCCTCCACTAGTTTTAAAGCACACTTCAATAGCGGGAACAAAAACAATTTTGGTTGGAAGCCGAGCTGTGCTGTCAAGCATTTTAAATCATTTTGATACATACAGTTGAAACAGCTGCGCACACGCCAATAATTTCGCTGTCGCTTTTCTCTGAATGGATGTTAGATGTGGTTTTGGAAGAGGGGGGTTGCGAAGTTCCTTTTGCTCAGTGTTGTTTTCCCTCAACCCATACATGATCTTTGACTCAGACTCCCTTTTCTGTGTGTTTGTCTCTAAATATAGCTCACTTGAATCCTAATCAGCAGCGTTTTGGGTACAAACAGTCCTAAAATACTGTTGCGGTCATGCGGCGCTCATCTGAAGCAGGACACGGGATATTTTGGGGGTAATTCAGTTTCAGCGTGTGTGACTCAGATTAGGTAAGGGATATGCTGTAGAATGCGAGCATTCAGCTCAAGTCGTAAACACAGGATTAGTGCGTAGTCTGAAAAGGTGATATGTATCGCACTGAGGACAAGGTTTGAGAAGACGCTTATTCCGTAGAGACGGGATGTTCTTTCACCTTTGAGGGTCAGAGAAACAAAATGATCCAGCTTAATCCAAGATATCCTGTTTGAATCTAAAGACTTATGTGACCTCAAACCCTAGCTGTATGACATATTAGCCAATTTCTTTTATTAAGAGGGATGAAAAGGCAACTGCGCACAGTGGTCATTTAAGACCGCTATATATATATATATATATATATATATATATATATATATGTGTGTGTGTGTGTGTGTGTGACATATATATGACCCTGAACCACAAAACCAGTCATAAGTCGTTGTGAGTGGATATGCATTGCTAAGGACTTCATTTGGACAATTTTGAAGGCGATTTTCTCAATATTTAGATTTTTTTGCACGATCAAATTCCACATTTTCAAATAGTTGTATCTTGGCCAAATATTGTCCTATCCTAGCAAAACATACATTAATGGAAAACGTATTTCAGATGATGCATAAATCTCAATTTAAAAAAATTGACCATTATGACTGGTTTTGTAATCCAGGGTCACATATATATATTGAAATATTTTTGACTTTTTTTTTTTCGCTTATTTTGTCAGAGCAGTTCAAGGAGATACAGGAACAGGATCGGGAAAGGATCACAAGTCACGTCGGGAAGATTTTCAAGTTAAACGCCACCAAAAACTCATAATTATGAGTGGGAAACATATTATATTTCAACAAATCTAATTTTTGAAACAGTCTGTTTTATGCAAAGATAAACATTCCAAACAAAATAGTTGTCTCATGATGTGCACCCACTTATCATCTTGATTTTTTTTATTCAAAATTTTTTTTTAAAAATGAGTGAATTATCTCATGGTAGTCCAAGAAAAAAGAATGATATTATTTCCAGTTCATCCATCATAAAGACATGGAAGTAATTTGTAAAGAAATGTCCTTCAGATATTCTGTGCATATACAGAAAGCACAGTATGCGTACTAGATACTGCAGAAATACAGTACACAGTATACAATTCTGTACACACTGGTTACATGTTCTTTGTTTTCTCACATAACAGCTACACATTTGAAATTTATGTCTTTTCTGATAAGGCTGTTATGTGTTTATCTCTTAACAGGGTTCAGGGTCATTGAAATAACAGTTGTACTGCTGCTAATACCCGAGGCCCTTCTGTCCTTACAGGACTTCCTCTCTGAGCTCTGTAATGTCAAAGGATTCCTCAGCGGTTGTGAGCTATTGAGATTTACTGGGCACACAGGGTGCCGAGTCAGTGTGGGCCATGCGTACAATAAATCATCTGTGTGAATGTGTTTGTGCTGCATTTGAAATACCAGTGAAGTGCTCGATGTAACGGCTCCATTACTGGATCATAGTCAGTTAAGAATAAGATGTGATGGTATATGGAGTGTGAAATGTTTTTAGGGAAGAGATCTTTTTGTAACACCCTGTCTACATCAAACATGAGCGGCACATTGCAACACATCTAAAGCATCTAAACAGTATGAGTGCTTCTCAAATGGAAGGCTGTGTCCTAGAAAGGCTGCATATCTAGGCTGCCATGTCATCAAGTGACGCTGAAGGCCATCTCAGTTTGAAGGATCCTTGGAAGGCAGCCTTCATTTCGTGTCCTTCATTCAAATCATTCTGAAGGATGCATCAAGTGTATCCTTCATGTCCTTAAATCACCCACAATCCTTTGCACACATTTCAATTCACAAAAAAAGTACTGACAGGAAAAGAGTCGGCATTGAGCTTGTCTGAGTTCATTATGAAATGTAAGACACAAATAATGTTTTCAGAGATGAAGGCATACATTAACTTTTGTTAATCTCTGGTGTCCCCAGACTGTGCCTGTGAGGTTTCAACTCAAAATACCCCACAGATCATTTATTATAGCTTGTCAAATTTGCTCCTATTTGGGTATGAGCAAAAACATGCTGTTTTTGTGTGTGTCCCTTTAAATGCAAATGAGCTGCTGCTCCCTGCTCGCTTTCCAAAAGATGGTGGAGCTTTAACAGCTCACGCTTCGGTTGCTCAACAACAACAAAGCTGGAGAATCTCACGCAGACAAAATGACGATTGTCGGTAACAGTGGTCGGCCTTACATTGTTCAAACCGGAGTCTGACACTGATGGAGAGACTCAGGAAGAAGTTACAACTTTTAGAATGCAACAGGACGTTTCTGAATGGTTAGTGGATAAATTTATGTAGTTGCTGTGGAGTTGATTCAACTCATCGACTAGCATGTGCCGTCATGTTAATCTTTTGTGCAAAACCCGTATGGACGCCAACTGTACATAGCGTACCTGTTTGCCAAACAGAGCCATACACACCAGGCTAATGTTTATGATTGTTATCAAATGTTGTGAATGGTCAAATTTTTTCCCAAAATATCGCTCGGACAGAAACGTTCCTTTTTTATCTGGCAGTCGAGCTTGCTAGGATCAATTTACAGGCTATACAAGCTGAGACTCTAAATAGTGTTCTGTGCTCGTCTGTGGAACCAACAACAGAACAGTTAGCATGCTTTGCTTGTACTTTTGCCATGGCGTTAGAACTGGTACACCGTTGTCGCTTGCAAATGCACGGATGCACCGATGCACCGATTATAGCACTTAAACATGAAAAAAGTCCGCATTTTAATGCTATGTCCTCTTTAAGTGTGCTTTGATGTCAGGCGCTCGGGCTCCCAGCAAACATGTGACTATGGTGGCTGGTGTCTCTATTTTCACATTTCGTGTAATAGAATCGTCAATATCTAGGGCACTTTTAACAGGATTCTCAGTGGGTGCGTCACTGAGTGGAGAAAACCTGTTTGATGTTCTAATCCAAACGGAACAGTGGTGTTTTGTCCCACGACTATGCCGTCTCACAGTCACCCAGTTGCCCTGATGCAGGGGCTCTACAGCTGGAACCGAACAATGTACGGGACTCGCTTAACTAGTCACATCCATCTACGCTAATATTAGTCTCTCTGTTTATCCCGAGGTATATAATAGTCAGCCGGATCCAGGCCCTGTCCAGATCAGATTGAGGACCTGTGCCTAAACACGACTATAACAAAAAATGTCCCTGAAATGTCAGCTAGATTGTGTCAACTAGACCATCCCCTGTGAAGGCCTCATCGATACGACAGCCAGTGGCACAGATCCTCAACAAACCCGTCTCCATACCAGTGTGATGAATCCAATCTTCAACCAGATAGACCTTGATTAAATATTTTGAATGTTCCAATCCTAATCTGACTTCTGACCTGTAATGCTGCCTGAATCATAAAAATAAGGAAAATGTTCATTTGTTGGCAAGAGGAGAACTGGCCCCCCAATCACTATATAAATAAAGGTGACTTCATTTGACTTGACTACGACGTATTTTAATAGTATTTTCTTTCTGTGACCGTGGGGGTAGGAACATGTGTGACATATCCATACGCACTTACTAGACTGTCTTGTTCTAGCGGTTAATGCTGAGGATGACTCTAGCCTACAAGCCTCCAAAGGACTGAACTAGGAAGGGAATGAGAAGCACCTGTTGTGAGCCAATTTAAAGCGAAAAACACCAAAACTGCAGTGCTTGCTTATAATAAACAGAACGTTATCATGCACGGGTGTGGACTCTAATATAGTTATCTTTATAGTTATCATTCTTGGTGTGAACATGCCTTTACTCTACACATGTACGTTACTTTTGACACAAAAGATGCGGTCACATTAGTGAAAGTTCGCAGATGAAAAGGTCCAGCGTCTATTGAGAGAGAGAGAGAGAGAGATTAACTGTAATAGCCTGCGAAATAAGAGCTAAAAACACAATCTGCATGTTCTCAACTGTTTGATGTATTTGTCAGTTATGTAAGCGGGATAAAGACATTGGATTGAATCATAAGCTAGTTTTGTTTATATTATTATGCACAAGCATAAGTCGCCATCAGTAATTGTTATAAAACCACAAGGGAACATGTTGCAGCTTTCCTCGTTATGACGCAAAAGAGCTGCATTATAAATCACTGACCTGTGCCCTAGTGATGTCATCAAGATGCTTTAACAAAAGGCAAACTAAGCTAAGCATGAGAGTGAAATCACAGCATACATACATGAGTGTGTGCGGCACGCTTTTATTCTTGGCACTATGGTTTCAGTATATCGTTAGCTAAATATTACTTTAACACTGAGTCTGAGCCTTCACAGATAAACATATACACACAGTGACTGCCTTTGACATGTCATGAACTGATATACACAAGTGCTCTGATAAACCTGTTGCGTGTGTTGTATAACAGTTCTGAGGTGCTCTCCTGACCTTTGCGTTCTCTAAGTCACGATGTTAGAAAGTACAGACACACATACGAGCAAACACATACAACACTGTAGTGTGTGTTGTTGAGGGAGAGTGTAAAGTCTCTGATCAGATCTCAAGCTACATTCCACACCTCAATATGTGTGTGAGACGGGAATCTTAGTATAAGTGTGTGGGTCTATTTGATTGACACTGTGGTCAAACGGCATGAGGGTAATTTGAGTCAATGATGAGGAAGCCAGGCCAGCAGAAGCTATGCTTTTATATATCACACACTTGCAAAACACTTCAGCAAGATTTAGTTTCATATGCCGGATAGGTTTAGTTTCATGAGATAAATTAGTGTATAAGTAGTGTGTGAATTAAAACATGCATGGGGGGAAAAATATTTAGATTAATTTTGTAACATATACACTATCATTCAAAGTTTGGGGTCAGTGAGATTTTAAAAGAAATTAATACTTTTATTCAACATTTTATTTACATTAAATTGATCAAAAGTGACAATAAAGATATGTTACAAAAATTATATTCAAATGTTTTACTCTTTTTACTCTTCAAAGAATCCTGAATTTTCTTTTTCAAGTTTTCAACACAAACAATAATTACAAATTTTCTTGCATCAAATCAGCATATTAGAATGATTTCTGAAGGATCATGTGACACTGAAGACTGAAGTAATGATGCTGAAAATTTAGCTTTGTCATGATAAGAATACATTACATTTTAAAATATATTAAAATAGAAAACTGCTTTTTTAAATTGTAATAATACAATATTACTGCCTCCTTGCAAAAGTATTCATACCCCTTCATTTTTTTTCACATTTTGTTATGTTTCTGCCTTGTTAAACTACTTTAAATGACTATTTTTCACATCAATCTACACTCCATAAACCATAATGACAAGGCAAAAAACAGATTTGTGACAATTTTGCACAATTATTTAAAAGAAAAAACTTATATATGAATACCTTTACAGCCTCAAATCATTTTGGGCGATGCAACAAGGTTTGCACTAGGGATGTGACGAGACAAAAGACGAGATGTTCACGAGACGAGATTTTTGCACAGTATTTTTAAGAATTCCTAAATGACAAAATTAATCACTGGAAAAATAGTCTGCAGGTGCATTTTGAAATGTTTTAACTAATCATCTTGTAATGAATGTCATTTCATATCTACTTTCTGAGTATGAATTATCATATGTAGTAAAAGACAACAATACTCAAGCACCGTAAAAGGTTTTGCCACAAACTCAACTGACTGTCTTCTCTCCTGTATGATTTCTCAAGTCTCTGACCTTACTGTACATAATTTATGAGCTTCCAGAACTTGGGTGACTCCTAATTGAACTCTTTTCTACAAATAAAAACTGTATATATAGCAAAAATAAATAACACAGTTTTTTCTTAGTTGTATTAAGTGCAAAGAATGTGCAACCAAAGTACTCTCTCAATATTCAAAGTGTAAACAGAGACCAAACAGAGACATCAGCTAAGAGGTGCTTACAGCTTGATACAGCTTGGTTTGATATTGGGAGACATGCTATTGTATGTAGCCTAATTTGCACGCATCAGGGAGCTCGCGTTTTACTTTCGCTTTCGAATTCGCAAGTGCGCATACTCTGTGTATAGGGAGCGGCGGTTCTGAGCGTGCATTCTACAAGATAAGAAATTTATCAGACGCTTAGGCTCTGTTGCACAACGAATCCTCCGCTATGGTCTTGTCAGTCATCTCGCTTTACTCTCGTGAGTGAACTACTATCAGTGAACTGTGATTCCTGCTGCACTGTGCGAGACTCTGCATCTCGTGGGATGGTAACAATACTGACAATAATATCAGCAGGGCCTGGTTTCCTTCATACTTGATACTAGGAACCGAGGTTCATCAGACCAGAGAATCTCATCAGAGAATCAGTCTGAGAGAGTCCTTTTAGGTGCTTTTTTTTTGCAAATTCCAAGTGGGTTTTCATGTGTCTTCACTGAGGAGAGGCTTGAATTTGGCCACTCTGTCATAAAGCCCAGATCGGAGGAGTGTTGCAGTGATGTTTGTCCTTCTATTTCTCCAATCTCCATATATGATAATGGAGCTCAACCAGAGTGATCAGAACCATCAGCTTCTTGGTCACCACTCTAACCAAACCCCTTCTCCATTGATTGCTCAGTTTGGCCAGTTTTTAAATAGCCAATAGTTTAAGACACACCGTTAAAACATGATTTGTACTTGCTAATGCTAGTTGGTTTTGGGGAGGGGGGTTCTAGAGAATATACAAAGACTGTAAATTTGCGCTAAACATTTATTTTGACAACTTTCAGATGTACACAAACTAACAGGTCTTTAAGCTAACAGGTCTAAAACCCACAAAACAAAAACAGTTTTGATTTCATGGGGTCTTTAAGACTTAATAATCATGCTAATTGCACATCAGGCTATTAGACCTTGAAAAAGAGATGCAGTGCATCTCTCTAGCAATTCTCAATTCAATCTCTTTTGCTCATAATAGGTAAAAAGGTATCATGAGAACAAGAAAGAACAGGGACACATTTAATGGTGCCCTCAGGGAAAGGAGGAGCTAGTACAAAAGAACAGAGAAAACAACAATGTTGCCAGAGTAATGCAGTTGTCTTCAAAATGGTGAACATTTTTGTTTGTAAATATATTTTAGGATTATTCTTTTCATTAACTTTGCCTATATTTGGGCCAATTTTCTATTTAGTTATGTTTTTGAGTGTGATTTTCATAATTCACACACTGGAAAAAACTATTTTGAAACTATTTTCACCCAGAAATTCTGAAATTTCACAAATATTTACAAAGAAATGACAATTAACACATTGAAATAAATGTAAAATGTCTGAGTAAAATAGCTAAAATAGTATTTTCTTGTAAAACATACTCCAAAATTATTTTATTTACAGCTTCGAAAAATCATCTTTTAGGTGTATTCTGAATCATTATTCTAAATGTGAAAATCATAATGGGAATAGAAATGTTTTCTTTTTTTTTTTTTTGCATACTTTATCAAAGACTGAATTTTTATTTCTTTTGATTGGATAATAAATTGCCTTTGGGGGGGAAAAAAAGATTAGAGATTAGGTTTTGATAGAATGATTCCCAGTTTTAGAAAAATGCAATGAAATTTGGGTTTGTTTTAGTTGACATAGTTAATCATCTCATAATTTTTTCATGTTTTCTGTGCTGATTGTGGAGGAAATCTGTGGAATTGTGTGGAACTAAAGCTGAAAAGATGAAACCCAAATTAGCCAAAATATTTAATAAACAAGCACATAAGTGCTGGGGGCACATATAGCAAAACTTCTTAGCAGTGGGTTCTGTAGAATTCTGCAGATGTTTTAACTTTGTGGGGAAGTAATCTCTGTTTATTCATTTCACAAAAGGTATATTGAAAAGTACTTTAAAAGGAAATACTAAATATACTTTCTTTCTTAAACTGTAAGTGTATATGCTCTGTGAATGCAATATCAATGTGTATGTGTGTTTAAGTCCTTCGGGATGGTGGGACGATTTCCAGGACGACCGCCAGGCATGTGTTACCCCTGGCCTGCGCACTTCAGTAACATACACACACACTCACTCACCCACACAAACGGCTGCTCTGAGTGCGGCCCCACCAGGGACAGCAGGTCTCAACATTCCACTCCTGTTTCCACGACAACCTCAATGCCAACAACACAGTCCGGCTCTTTAACCCTTTAACACATTCCTGGTGGAGACATTTCCTCCGGCACGTACACACACTCACTCATCCACTCAAAAACAAACACACACTATTACACAGTTAGAATTCAAAAAATGGGCTAATACATGCAGGACTGCGACCCATGGAGGGATACGATCAGCAAATTACTAGAAACACAATGATGTCTTTACACAACCAAATACTGCTAAATACGGTTAATAAATATTGTAGTTTGCCTTCATGACTTATTAGTAGGCCCACACAAGTGTTTGTGCACTTTATTTCACCTTTTTCTGTGAAATACATTTAAAAACATTTCAAGACCCCTTAATGTGTAAGAATTTAATTGTTTGAATTGTTAAGGTTTATATATTTATTTAATACTGATTTTGCTTTTGCTTCTTTTATACAGATTTTGAATAGGTTATTATTGGGGCATCTGAGTCTGCATCTCACAAAAGTGAGTACACCCCTCACAGTTCAGTAACCATTTTATTATATGTTCTCAAGGGACAATACTACAGAAATGAAAATTGGATATACTTTAGAGTAGACAATGTGCAGCTTGTATAGCAGTACAGATTTATTGTCCTCTGAAAATAACTTACAGCCATTATTGTCTAAATAACTGGCAACAAAAGTGAGTACACCCTAAGTGAACATGCCATTGTTATCTAGCACTGCCTTAAACCTCCTGGGTATGGAATTCACCAGAGCTGCACAGGTTGTTGCTGGGATCCTCTTCCACTTCTCCATACACTGTAAAAAATACACTCTATTTACTCAATAAAATTGTGGCAAAAGATTACAAGCAATTTTGTTAATTAAATTTAACATATAAGAATTGAGTTAGAATGAATCAAATTAATTCCTTAAAAGTCAACCATTTAAAATGTGTAAAATTAGCAAACACCATTACAAAAACCACAAACTGACATAAAAAGCAAAGAGTGAAACTGCCCAACTAAAAGAAATACTGATCACCATAACGGTGATCGAACATTTTCAATAAAATCAACACCAACATCTAAACCTCTGTTAATTTAATTTAAGTGTTTCGCTTTCCTTAAATGATTCTGCTTGTTATCATCAGGTGTCTTCAATGTTTGCAATAAAAAATAAAGAGTTTTTAATTCGTCTTTGACGTTTGTCTGTCTATTCAGATATTTTGTTTAAATTTTACTCGTTTTAAATGGTTGACATTTAAGGAATTAATTCGATTAATTCTAACTCAATTCTAATTGTTGAATTTAATTAATAACATTGCTTGTAATCTGTTGCCAAAATTTTATTGAGTAGATATAGCATTTTTTACAGTGTAATGACATCACGCAGCTGCTGGATGTTAGACACATGGCGCTTCTCCACCTTCCGCTTGAGGATGCCCCACAGGTGCTCAATAGGGTTCAGGTCTGGAGACATACTTGGCCACTCCATCACCTTCAGCTTCAGCTTCCTTAGTAAGGCTGTTGTCATCTTGGCGGTGTGTTTGGGGTCATTATCATGCCGTTCAGCCCAGTTTCTGAAGGGAGGGCATCATGTGTCACACATGTTGGAATCCATGTTTCCCTCAATAAAGCAGATCCCCAGACCCAGCAGTAATCATGCAGCCCCAGACCATGGTGCTACCACCACCATGCTTGACTGTAGGCAAGACACAATTTTCTTGGTACTCCTCACCAGGGCGTCGCCACACATGCTGGACACCATCTGAGCCAAACAAGTTTATCTTAGTCTCATCAGACCACAGGACATGGTTCCAGTAATTCATGCTCTTGGACAGGTTGTCTTCAGCAAACTATTTGCAGGCTTTCTTGTGAGCCAGCTTCAGAACAGGGTTCCTTCTGGGACGACAGCCTATGGTATAAGTACTGACAAGCTGACTTTCCGCTTCTGCAACCTCTAAAGCAATGCTGGCAGCACTCACGCATCTGTTTTTTGAAGCCAGCTTCTGCACCTGACGCACAGCACAAGGTCTCAACTTCTTTGATTCAATTTCTTTGGCCTGTTCCGAGTGGAACCTGTCTTGGAAAACCTCTGTATGACCCTGGCCACTGTACTGTAACTCAGTTTCATAGTGTTACTGATCTTCTTATAGCCTAGGCCATCTTTGTGGAGAGCAACAATTCTAATTGTCAAATCCTCAGAGAGTTCTTTGCCATGAGGTGCCATGTTGAACACCAAATTTTAACTGCTCTAATACAAGATACACACATTTGTATGGTCCTGTCGAGCAGACGAAAACATGAACATGATGAACAGGACATGTGGCTTTGCATGGTTAAACGACATACAGCTGTTATCACTTAGGGTGTACTCACTTTTGTTGCCAGCTATTTTGACAATAATGTCTGTATGTTGTGTTATATTTAGAGGACAGTAAATCTATACTGCTATACAAGCAGCACATTGACTACTCTAAAATATATCCAAGTTTAATTTCTATAGTATTGTCCCTTGAGAAGATATACTAAAATGGTTGCTGAAATGTGAGGGGTGTACTCACTTTTGTGAGATACTGTATGCATATTTATTATGTTCTTATGTGGGAGTTACTGTCCCTTGCTTGAATATGCAGACTGAAATTGTTCAATTTAAAAACAATGGCTTCATCACTAATAATGCCTGAAAAATTGCATATTTGCGCACGGACATAAACATAGATATTTTCTTACCTTATAATAATTAATTCGTATTAATTTAAATGAGGGCAAGTACAACAGTTAGTAATTTGCATAAAACACACACAAGCTTTCCATACAACCTCATCTCTGCTCGTTCTCTGACTCATACTGAGCATGCGTTACGGTGGGTTTGCTCATCCACCATGACACTCACTGTGAGAAATGGTGCAAACGGAGTGTTACAAATGGTGAAACAGTTCATGTGGTGATACTGGTAGAATATTGCATTGCTGGAAAAGTCTCTTTGCCAACCAGATTCGAGAACCAGAACAAACTGGAATGGAGGTGATTTTCTACATAGGGAAGCACTATGAAATGCCTAAGTTTTGTGTCGTTTATAATCGATCAAACAGAGAAACCGCAAGAAGCTTTTATCGTGTACCAAAAGTTGATGTTCATTAGGGGGAAAAATGCAAGAAACTGACTGAAAAACACAGGAAAAAAGGCTTGTAATCCTGCATCTGTGGTCGGGAGGAGCCCAGTCGGAAAATGCTTGTGTGTGCAGTGACCACTTTGTCAAAAGTTAATACAACTTGCATATGCAATCACTAACAAAAATGTAGTATGCCTCCATAGTTTTGTATGCTTTTATTTGTTTTCTGGAGAAGAAGGATGTCTGTGCCATGTTAGGTGTAATTTTCCTCAGTATAACATATATTTTAGGAAACTTCACCATTAGTATTACACGGAGCGAGCAGGTTCAGTCCAAGTCTTCTAACGAGACATGATCGTCCACTTTATATGATAAACATTTCAATTTAAGCATTTATTCAAATGAACATTGGTCAAATTACATACGTAGCATACCCTATCTGTATTAAAACTGGGGTAAGCCATTTTTCAAAAACACTGTTTGGAAGTTAGTTGGACAGACACCAACAACAAACTTGTAGCCAATCAGCATTAGGGGGCATAAGGCGGTTGAGGAGACAGAACGAGCAAGAGGGAGATTTAAAGAAAAACTGCAGGAAGAAAGATGAGACACAATATTTATAGCTCAGAAGAATATCACTGGAATGAAGGTTTATTACTGGGCAAGTGCTTTAGGACCCGCGTTAATATTAGAAAAGCATTCCAATGCTGGAGAGAGCTAAATGGGAAGGCCTGAAAACAGACGCAGGGACTGCTTTGATTCCACTTCACATGTGAGTAACACAGGGTTTGAGTGTCTTTGATTGACTGGAGCTACTGTGCTGTTTGCGACTAACAACAAACTCTTGTTTGTATTTACTCTTGTGTACTGTATGTTCATTTTTTGTGCTTCCTTGTCGTTTGTTCATCATCTGCGCTTTCTTTTTCGTGAATATTATTTTGTTGTCAGCTGTGATAAACAGACATCCACTTGTATTGCGTGTGTAACAGTGGCCAGACAGTGAGTGTTGAGCAAGTAACCCACTGCGCACTGACGACCGCTAGAGAGTGCGCTGTTTAGCGCCATTGTTAGTGAATCTGCCTCACCTGCCAGCAGTGAACGGGCTGGGGTTCCTGCTCAACTTGGAGCAGGGTGGTTGGGACTGGAGGGTGGGTTTGTTTGGGTTGATTTCAAATATTAACAATGTCCAGAGTTTTTGAAATATAGCTTACCCCACCTTTAACAAATAACGTGTCCATGGCAACGATAGGATTTTATAACGGCAAAACCTGGGTTGCTGTCATGAAACACTTAGCTGTTTAAGGGATTATATCAAAGACATTATATGCAACACCCTTAAGTCATTCCCATAGGTAAGGGGAAATCACGCGTACGTCTCAATGGCAGGTCTGGGACAGGACTATCTGTATAACCAAAAATGGGGATTTAGGGAGTGTTTGGGAAACCTGTTTAGAATCAGTCATGGATTTCTTGCAACTGGTGTTCACTACAAAGCCAAATGACATCCAGCTCCACATCTCTGGACATCATGGTTTGAGCTTGATCTAGTCCAGCTCCACCTCTGTGGATCTAAACAAGAGGGATAGAGTTATGGGTAGGGTTAGGGTTTGGTTGGACGTTCTAGCTCCACCCAATATGCCCAAATTACATCCAGAGAGGGGGGGCTGGATGTCCAGAGGGGGAGTTGGACTCCACGCTCCACCCATGGCTCTGCAGTGAGCAGCCACTCAGATTTTATTGGTTCCACAAATGGACTCTTTTCACATTTCCGGGAAGTTGTCATAGTTGGGTAAACTTCTATAGTAAAGAACGGGAGACAACTGCAAATATAATTTTTGTATCTCCATTCTCCAATAGCAAAGAAAAAATACATGATCGCCTTTCCACAACTTTCCAAAAGAGGGGGAAAATATAGAGAGATTGATTACAGCAGTCAGAAGAGGGAATGATGTGAAATTTGCCATCACTCCCTCAGCCGTTGCATTTGAAACACTCACAGAGCAGCGTTAATTTGTTTTATTTACTGCAGAGGTATGATAACACAGTTAAGTATTAGAGTTGTCAAAAGTACTGACCAAGTCGGGACCAAGTTGGTACTGAAATTTTAAATGTGACGCTTTGAGCGCTGTTGAGCGGATTCGTAAACACCTTTTTACAAATCCACTCAACAGTGCTCAAAGCGCCACATTTTTTAAATTGACTTGGTAACGAAGTCGGTGCTTTTGACAACTCTACAAAGTACAGTGCTACATTTTTTAAAGACGAAAATATAAAAAACTTAATTTGTGGTGTTAACTGTTTCACGCTGCAGAAATTTCAGACAGCACCTTTACATGCAATTATTTATTTATTAAAAAAAAAAAAGCTGTTCTTGTTTGTAACCGACAATATAATCAAACAAATAAATAAACAAATATGCAAATAATTTTTTTTTTTTTTTTGACTGCTGCCAATTGTATGAAACTGTGTATTAAGTGACTTTCTTCCTCAATGGGAGCATGGGAAAAGAATGTGTTGATATGTGTGTGTGTGTGTGTGTGTGTGTGTGTGTGTGTGTGTGTGAGAGAGACAGAGTTTCATCTGCATTTTCACATGGTGCTTCAAATAGAAACAGCATTTAAAGACCTGCCGTGCCCCATCACCTATGACCTCTGAACCTTGACCCTAAATCTGACATTCATTTTGATGTTTTGCTTCAAAGTAGACATACATACATATGTATGTGCAAACTCACAAAACAACCTTCAATTTATGGATTCTTGCAAATAAATACGCATAAACCCAAACACGAGGGCGTTGTGGTACGACTGCGTTTCGATGTGCGTCACGGTGTAATGCAGCAATAAAGAACAGAGAGCAAGCGTCACTCTTACGATGGTAAAACAACAAGTGCCGTCCTGTTTACTGGACGTATGAACACGCAGCAGACATGAGCAAGTGTGTTTGGGGAGCTGTTTGTGTGTGGCCGCTTAGCTTGGGATGATGTAATGCCCAGTACAGACAGAACAGCAGGACTCATTACACAGTCTGACGCCGCGTGGAGACGGGCTACAACTGACCTACATACACACACACGCTCTTACATAACGCACATCGCTTTAGAGCATCCAACGGGTGTCTGTATGTGTGACAGAAACAGAAAGTCCAACAACACATAATTTATGTGTGTTTGTGAAGGTGTGTCTGTGGTTTCTAATATCTGTAATTCAGCACATGAATTACAGAGCTTTTGAGGACAAATGCAAGAAGAGGTTTATGGAGAGGAACATGGGAAAGCTGAGAATCTTAGAAGACATTAGGAAGAACATAAGAAGTTCACTGTAACGCGTGGCTGTAGTAGTAAGCGCACGACAAAGAGGGATATCCAAAATACAGACAAAACTCAGGAGACACAGGAAAAAATACAACATGACAACGTAATTTAGCTACGACACGGAACAAAGAACTGAGGAAACTAAGGTCTTAAATACACAGGGAGTAATGAGGTAACTAACAACAGGTGAAAGTAATCAGTAACTAAAGGGGCTTTCGTACCGAATAGTTCTAGAAACTCAGTTATAGGAACTAGTCACTAGGATTAACTCATTTCTCCCCCGGGCCATGTTCCTGGTTGCGTTCGCACCGGTAATAGGAACTCTGAAGCGGCCGACAGCAGCGGCCGACAGCAGCGTCTTTAAGCGCGGCCTTTACAAGCACTAAAAACCAGTGAATGGAGGATGCCGTGATCGGAGCTGTGTTTGATGTGTGTCGTGGGTTTCGTGATAACGGAGATGGAATGTAAACGCATAATCTACGCAACTGAAAGAGCAAAAAGTGGGGCTAAGAGACGAAATCTCCTATAACAACTTTCAGTATTACATATCGAGGCGGAGAAAAGAATGGCGTTATCGCTGTTTTCCATGTTCGTGAAGTAAATATGTTTACACAGCTTTTTAAAAATGCCGGGTGTCAGTGTTTGACATGCGTTTGACCAAACAACATACACTCACGTCACTGTTAGTTCCTATAGTGCTGGTTGCCTTTTAAAAGTATTCATATTAGTTTTCTAATTATCATATTTGTTGTTTATTTTTTTATTATTTATTGGTCTGTTTTTTTTTTTTTAAATAATTGGTATTTGTCAATATTTGTGTTTTATTTTTTTTTATTGTATCATTTATCATTGTATCAATCAAATTAATGTTTTTTCAGGTTTGTTCAATATTAGTGTTTTTTTTAATTAATGTATTAGTGTTTTTTAAAGTGATTGGTATTAGTCAATATTAATGTTTTTAAATTATCAAATTTATCATTATTTGTGTTTTTTAAATTATTATATTGGTCAGTTTGAGTGCTTTTTAAATAATCAGCATTGGTCAATATTTCTATTTTTTATTATTCACTGGTCTGTTTAGTGTTTTTTTTAATAACTGATATTAGTCACTGTTTGTGTGTTTTTATAATCATTGTATCAATAGTTTTGTTCAATATTAGTTCTTTTAATTAATGTATTTGTCTATATTAGTACTTTTTAAAATTATTATTAGTCAATATTAGTGTTTGATCAATGATAAAATTATCATATTGATCAATATTTGTGTTTTTCTTTTAATATTGGTCAGTTTTAGTGCTTTAAAATAATCTGTATTGGTCAAAATTAATGTTTTTAATTATTATATCGGCCAATATTAGTGTGTTTAATCATAGTATTGGTCAGTATTAGTGATTTAGAATCTTATTGATTAATATTAATGGTTTTTCATCAATATTACTATTTTTTAGTTATTGCCAATATCATCAACATTTTTTATTATATTGTCGAGTTTTATTATTGATCAATTCATCAATAGCATTGATCAATATTTGATTTTTAAATAGTGTACTGGTTATTATTATATAAGTGTTTTGTAATAATAGTATAGATCAATACTAGTGTCAATATAATATTAATATTATTGTATCAGTGAATATTACTGTATTTTAATTATAGTTTTAGTCAACATTATTTATTTTTATTATTGTCTCATCAATATTTCTGATTTAGAATCACCATATTGAACAATATTAAAGTTTTTAAACTATTGTACTGGTCAAAAGAGTTTTAAAAAAAATCATAGATAGTTTCATTTACTAACAGTTTTTTTGTTGTTGTTGTTTTTTTTTTTTATTATCAAATTAGCCATTGTATCAGTTATTGGCCATAATGAGAGAAAGAGTGAGACTGAGTTGTACACAACTGAGTGTGTATGTGTGTGTGTGTGTGTGTGTGTGTGTGTGTGTGGGATCTGGAAGTGTTTGACGAATTTCCTCATCACGGCCCACAGCGTCTTTTATAAGGAGTCAGTTTCATGTTTTGGAAGTCGGTGTGTGCGTGCATGTGCGTGTGGATGTGGTAGGGCTGACCCCATTGTCCCGTATGACCCCGCTGATGTGAGTGTGTGTGGATGGGGCGGAGGGGTGCCTTTCCTGGAGTGAACTCTCTGTGGTCATTACTTCCACCCATAACCCTGGACAAGTGGCACTGACAGCCTAACAGATCAAAGCGCAGGCAGACCATTCAGCTGAGTGTGTGTGTGTGTGTGTGTGGTGTGCATGGGGGGGTCAGCTTTGTCTACTAAAATGTGATGTCGAGGCAGGGAGCTCGCCAGCAGATGACAGAGAGGACACACAAAAGACTGAGTCCTCTGGCTGGCAACACTGAGTGTTTTTGTTTTTAATTGTCTGTGTTTATGAGCGAGAGAAAGTCTTGTTTGTGTGGAAGTAAAATCTTTAGTGTTTCTCTCAGTCGTTTTACTCGTGCACACATCCTCACTGACTCACTGACTTTTCTCTAAAGTTAATGTATTTTATAGCCTTCCGTCAGCTAGAGGCTCATACTATAGAGCTACAGTGGGTTAAAAAGTGTTTGGACTCTTAAGACACTTAAAAAATGAATTTTGTTGCTATTCAAATGGCATCTGCTCAAAACTAACTCACTTTTCTGAGACATTTTTGCAATTACTTTTAACCAAATGGTCCCAATGTTAATGGATTTAGTTTAGTTTAAATTGAATTTGGCAAGTTTAAATAAGCGTTTTAAAGTTAGGATTAGAGTTAGTATTAATATAAAATTAATCTAATATATATATATATATATATATATATATATATTTTTTTTTTTTAATTATTTAATAATAATAATCAAAATAAATTAATATTTAAAATAATAAAAAATAAAGAATTATAAAATGTGGATATAAATTAAAACAACTGTTAATGAAATATCATATCATTAAAAACATTTTCAAGCACAAATGCCACCCATCTCAGTGAAATGTGCTGAGCATCAATTAACATGGAGATGAATGTTGAAAAGCACAATAATAGGTACAATAAAATCTAATAAATATTTTATGTATTTTATATATATAACATACAATGTGTTTTGTGTATTATTTGATATAAGAAAAAAGTACAATTATTCATTTAATAAGGTTACTACGCAAGTTTTATGCCAACAAATCTGCCGATTGAATGAGAATATTTAGAACAACTATTGATGGAAAAGTATAAAAAGAAAACTTTTGAATATCTTCTCTCTTTCTCTCTCTCTTTGACAGCAATGACATTATATTGATGAGACAGTTTTTGCATTCATTAGTTTTAACCAACTGGTCCCAGGTCAGTTTTATTGGATGTTTGGAATCCAAATTAACTGTGAAGTGTAGCCTTTTTACTGTTACAATGACAGATTGCATTATTCATTATAATTCATATAAAATTATAGCCTAATAAATAGTATTTTAGATTATTATTAAACAAACAACATAAAATATAAACACAAATGTGGATATTAATTAAAATGAATGGTATTATTAAAAATAATATATTAAATAGACAATATTAGACTTTTCAGAGAAGTAAATGTGTTTATATATATACTGGCGATAGGGTCATGGGTGGCCAAGGCTCATTGATGCACGTGGGGAGCGAAGGCTGGCTCGTGTGGTCCGATCCAACAGACGAGCTACTGTAGCTCAAATTGCTTAAGAAGTTAATGCTGGTTCTGATAGAAGGGTGTCAGAATACACAGTGCATCGCAGTTTGTTGCGTATGGGGCTGCATAGCTGCAGACCAGTTTGGGTGCCCATGCTGACCCCTGTCCACTGCCGAAAGCCCTGACAATGGGCACGTGAGCATCAGAACTGGACCACGGAGCAATGGAAGAAGGTGGCCTGGTCTGATGAATCACATTTTCTTTCACATTATGTGGATGGCCGGGTGTGTGTGCGTCACTTAACTGGGGAACACATGGCACCAGGATGCACTATGGGAAGAAGGAAAGCCGGCGGAGGCAGTGTGATGCTTTGGGCAATGTTCTGCTGGGAAACCTTACTTCCTGCCATCCATGTGGATGTTACTTTGACACGTACCACCTACCTAAGCATTGTTGCAGACCATGTACACCCTTTCATGGAAACGGTATTCCCTGGTGACTGTGGCCTCTTTCAGCAGGATAATGCGTCCTGCCACAAAGCAAAAATGGTTCAGGAATGGTTTGAGGAACACAACAAAGAGTTTGAGGTGTTGACTTGGCCTCCAAATTCCCCAGATCTCAATCCATTCAAGCATCTGTGGGATGTGCTGAACAAACAAGTCCGATCTATGAAGGCCCCACCTCGCAACTTACAGGACTTAAAGGATCTGCTGCTAACATCTTGGTGCCAGATACCACAGCACACCTTCAGGGGTCTAGTGGAGTCCATGCCTCGACGGGTCAGGGCTGTTTTGGCAGCAAAAGGGGGACCAACACAATATTAGGAAGGTGGCCATAATGTTATGCCTGATCTCGGTATATATATATATATATATATATATATGTATATATATACATACTGTATATATACTTGTATTTCTCTGAAAAGTATAAATATGATCTTATTTTATCATATTTTTATTGAAAAACAATCGCACAGATAGAGTCTTCATATTGTCTCTGTGCTGTAGACACCCAGTATTCTGCGCTCAGTGAATAAGCCATGTCTTTGTTCTATAGCCTCACTCTGGAGACTCATTCAGGAGTCTGAGGCTCATTTGGAGGCCCTGTGCTCTGTTTTAAGGAGATGTCATGTCTTTTCCTGTGTCCTTTGTGTGGCGCTCTGAGGTTCGAGGGGAAGACAAACACATAAATGCATCCACACACACTCGCAGGGGTGGTAGCGAGGTGATCTCATGGGGGTGGAATGATTATCTGCGCCTCTATTTGGGCTGATAAATGCCTGGATTAGTCCGCCGGGTGGGTGTGTGTGAGAGTGTGTGGGGTGGGTATGGGGGGTCAGTGGGTTCAGGGGTAGAACTGAAGTTTTGGAGGGGAAAAAACGGTCCCTTGCCTCATGTTGCCCCAAACTCTCTCACTTTTGTTTCACTCACATGAGGGTTTTTGGGTTGTTGTTGGGAGGGGGTATGAAGGCTGAAGTAAAAAATGAAGAAAGTGATGAATTAAAGAGAGATGAATAATAGAAGAAAGGGATGGAGACAGACATGCTGTGAAGAGATAAAGAGAGGTCAGAAGGAAAAGAAAAGAAGAGAGAATGAGAAAGAGAGGTAACATATGGAAGAACGCATGAATAGGTTCTCTGGTGGAGGTGTAAGTGAAGGAATGCCCTTATAAAGTAAATAACAGGCTTTTGCCCTGGGGTAGCGGCCGTCACACACTTAGCTACATGCATTTGATAGGACAGCGCACACACTTTCTGCACTTACAGTGGAAACACTTGGTCTGTGGAGGGAAATAAACGTGTGCTGTTAAAGTGCATGCTGGTATGTGATCGCTGACAGGATATTTTCCATGTAACCTACACCTGGAGGTGGTCATATCTGCATCGGACTGCACGCACGAACGCTCACATGGACTGTGGCGATATCCTCTAATATTGAGGAATAATGCTGTTGATAAAGTACACTGCCATCTTGTGTTCCATTTTGTTAGTGTTCAAGTCCTAAAGCATTTATCCTTCGGGAATGCTTTGAGTTTAATACTTTACGCAGAATATACAGAAAAAACACATTTATGAAAGGCACGTAAATGGGCGCGTGCGCTTTGATAGTTTAAGTAAAGTAAAACAGGCTACATTACCATTAATTATAGGCTATATTCCCTAAGAATGTGCATTTTGAGCAGTAACATTGTCTAGAAATGTGCATTTTGAGCAGTAAGTTAGGTGCTGGTGGACATATAATAATACATATAACAATAATATGTATATAATTGGTTTAAATTGTATGTAAATATAAAAATTTGTTATAATTTATAACATTTAACAATACATTTTGTTAGAGTAACTGACATAAAGTTGGGCTTATCGTTAGCGATAAGCTCAGCAATCAGGCAAATAATTTGTGATGCTAATCAGGCTAATTTTTGTTTTTGCTGTATGGTAAACTAGCAGGTTAATTAGCTTACTACAACCTACTTCATAAAGAAAGATGTTTGATACATGTTGCTTAAATTCCTATGGCTATATATAATTTTTTTTTTTTAAATTCACATATTTTGGTAGATAAGACAACATAAATTCATTAATGCAGGCTTTCTATTCAGGCACTGAATAAAGTACCCCAAAAAAGTTCAGATAGCCAACGGGATCTCAAGTTTTTTGCATAAGACCTGCTTAATATGGTCATGACTGGAGATGAAATGTAGTCCTTGCCCAGACAAGGTTAGTTAACAATGCTGTGACACACTTTTGTTGTTAACATACATTTTACATTTTGCGGCTATACGTTCAAAAAAGTGTGTAGGCCTGTTGTTGTGTTGGCCTATTTCCTTTTGGGTTCTTTAAAGCACCATTAAAGAACCAGAGACAAATAGGTTCTTACAATGATTCTCCTGTGGCATCAGGTTATAAATCCCTGATCATAGATATTGTCTATTTATTCGCAAAGTTTCAGTGTCAGAATGTCATGAAGATGGGTTAAGTATAGATTTAACCCCAAAAAGAACAACTTCAGGGGTGGAACAGATCAAGTCATGGTTTACAATTTTTTTTTCTTTCATGTCTTCCATGAGAGTGTGATGTTATTATTTACTGTGTGTGAATGTGTGTGTGTGTGTGTGTGTACACACAGATTGATTTTATTTATTTATTTTTTAAATAAATTACACATACTTAATCATTTTATTCAGCAACGATACATTAAACTTATCTGAAGTGACAGTAAAGGTATTTTTAATGTTACAAATTATTTCTGTTTTGAATAAATGCTGTTTAATCAAAGAATCCTGAAAACAAAAAACAAAAACAGTTACCACAAAAATGTTAAGCAGCACAACTGTTTTTAACAATATGAAATGTTTCTTGAGCAGCAAATTAGAATGATTTCTGAAGGATCATGTGACAGTGAAGACTGGAGTAATGATGCTGAAAATTCAGCTTTGACATCACAGGAATAAATTACATTTTGTAATGTATTACAATAGAAAGCAGTTATTTTAAATGCTAATCTTTCACAATATTACTGTTTTTACTGTATTTTTGCTCAAATAAATGCAGCCTTAGTGAGCATGTACAGTCAAAACCAAAATTTTTTTGATATATTTTTACTAGTGGGTGCAGGACACTACAGTTCATTTATGTGAGTGAGGATAGCAAAATAAAGTAAACTGTGACATATTATACCCAAAAATTGTTCATACAGTGGACTACCAGTAAAATTGATAAACATTTGGAACCAAAAATGATTCAGACACTTTGACCTGACCATGTTTTGGTTAATTAATTTTTTCTGACACAGTTTAACTCTGATATCTTGTCATATTTTAATACCATTTTTTAAACTATAGTGAATAAACTGTATTAATGAATGAAATGTTCAAGGTGTCTGAATAAATTTTGGATAAGTGTTTGAAACCTGAATGACCAGACATACAACAGCAATATGCAAAAACATATGTATTTATTTCTGTCATACTCTGTAAATAATTCAAAAGAAAAACAGTGATACAATAAGCATACTCTTTTCGTTTGAACTCTTTTTTTTTTTCTTTTTTTTTTTTGACATTCTAAAATAAAAATACTAGAAAAGGTAAAGACTGCAACACTCTGAGTGCAAAAGAGACACGCACACACACACGCACACACACTTGGACACCACTGTGCTTATGTTACACTCCCATAGTGCAACAAACGCGTCCACTGAATAAACTAGAGAATATTTACACACTGCAAAAACTCAAAACTGCAAAGACTGATTGTGTGTGAATGAAAGTGTTTGTGTGTCAACCACTATGTGAACTTGTTTGATTTGAAAAGTTATCTTACATATCATCGTTCCTTTGAATTATGAAGTATACACCAATTCATTTTCTGATTTTTTTTTTCTTTTCTTTCTCCAACATCTAGGAAACTAAATGTTTCGTTTATAAGAAGATCCCTTTGTATGGGTAAAATATAAGTGCACTGGAAAATTACTGCAAAAGACTCAAACAATAATTGGCTCTTTCATTTTAGGTGGTAAAAGAACAAACTTCTGAAGCATTCTCAAAGTATGCCACGAAAACCCGTATTCTAGAACATTTCATATCAGAATCAGAATGCATCACAAGTGTTCTAGAACCTGTCTGGCTTCATTTCAGGTTCCATGAATGTGACTCTAGGAACTCAGTATGTTGAGTGATATACGCCTGGTACCGAGATCTCTAACTGTTCTAAACTCGCAATACAAAGATCTAAACGGTGTCAGATTCCCCCAGAAACCTGAATATTTCCATTTTGGCTTTTAATCTTTATAGCATTTAGAAACCATATAGACAGATGGTTAGATTCACTATAATACCATGATGGAATTCTGCTTTGTATGTCTGCATCCCAATTTGTATACTGTGCATCCTATATAGTATTCGAGACTAGAATTTGTGCGTCCCAAATCACGGTCAATTGAAAATAGACAGCATGATTGGATGATATACTTAATTTTGCTCAATACTAGCATACTACTATTACTCCTGCTTTTTATGTTGAAGGTTTTAAGATATGAATTTAAGGTAATTAATGTTAATGTTACTGTTAATGCAGTGCACTCAAAAGTACTTTCCCTTCTCCAGTGAAGTACTTAATTGTAGCATGGAATGCAGTGCATATGAAGAACACTATGCTGTTACTGCCATCTACTGGTGAATTATGCTACTGCATCTGGGGGTCTGTGAAACTGAGCACCCCCTCTGTTTTTGGTTTCTTACCTTTTCCCCCTAACTACTACATTGTTGTGTATTTTCATTGTGGTGACTTTTGTTAGTTATGTTAGTTAGTAGGATTATTTACCTTCATTTGTAAACCTCTGACATTATTCTACTGACCTTTAAGCCCCCTCCTAAAGTCTTTAAGTCACAGTGAACCCAGGTCTCCAAGGCAATGCTTTATACTTGGATGCCAGCTTTGTACATGTGTATGTGAGCATGTGCTGATACAATTTTTTGAAAAGTGCCTGTATTTTATGTGCATTCGTACATGGTTTACATTTAAGAGTGTCTCTGTGTTGGTTTAATGTCAAGTATGTGTTAAATAAGCAGGTTAAGATGTGTGATTGTGTGATGGGGATGGCAGTGAGGGGAGGGGCTTTAGAAAACCGGCCCCATCTTTAGGGGTGTGGCTTGATTACATCTCAGCATGACATCATAGCCCCGCCCACAGCAGCGCAGAGAACTACAGAGCACAGTGTCTCAATGGCAACCACTGTACATTAGAGTGTAAAACAGAGTTTGTGTTGCCATTTTTAATTGGCAGATAAACATCTGCATTGGTCCCTCAAATCGCTGACAGCACAGCCAGCCGATTGCTAAATGACGCCAACACCTGATCACTGCTCATTGGCTATTTCACATCATCATTTAGTGGTAAATGAACTCTTAAAAGGGCACAGTCCATCTCTCAAAGCCATCATTAATGCTCTAGTATGTAGAAGGGATATTTCACCTAAAAATTAAAATTCAGTCATCATTTACTCAAGCTCATGTCATTCAAATTGTGTTACTTTCCATGACACAGCTGTTTTTATTCATACATTGAAAGTCAGTGGGTCCAAAACAACACTGACCCCATTGATTTTATATGTTTGAAAAGACACACACACGCAAAGAAAATTTTCTAAATAAACAGCTTTTATATCTTCTTTTGTGTTTCAGGTTGTTCCAGTTTAGAATGACATGAGGTGAGTAAATGATGACAGAAGTTGAATTTTTTTGGTGAACTATCCCTTTAAGACCCAAAACATACTCAATGCAAGTACATGAATGCAGTGCTCACATTATTGTGTTCTGAAATACTATATGTTACAGTTAATTATGCAAGAAGACATTGCATTCTAAGCATTGCCACAAGGGGCACTGTTAGCGTAAAGTAAACTGTTTACGAGTCTTCCTCTAAGGTCCGTTTTCTCTTTCAGGTCAACTACCATCATGGTGGAGCAACAGTTTTAAGAGAATCTTAAGCAAAGCAAGTTAGTGAAATAGTTTGCTAACATGTTTAGCAAGCTACTTGAATAATAACACATCTCATTTAATGACAATAATTTGAAAATAACACTATAGCGTGCTGTAGGGATGACATTTTTTTTAGGCCATCCCGGAAGTTAGCATCACACTGGTTCCCTTGACAAAAAGCCAGTAGGATTTTTCCGTTTACTTTTGGATAATTGCATAAAATAAGGTCTGTGACCAAAAGTGTTTTGTTCTTAAAGATAATCTTCATAAATGAACACAACTTATATGAATTTTAAAACCTAAATGCAATTGCCAGAAGTAATAAAAAGCTACGGTTAGGCTAATGTCACCACCATTAATCTTTGTTTAAAATCTACATGTTGGAAAGTTTGAGTTAGAATAGTTTGCAAGAGCGCAAGTATAAATACAATAAGGCTTTAATGTTGCAACTTGTTTTAAGACACTTAAAGCTTAAAAAAAAAATCACAAGTGGTGTATTACTGATGCATTTTATGTCCTAGAATAAAATGAAAAGTATTTTGAGACTTTGTTAACCACAAACCCATTCAAAAATCCTACTGACTTCTACATGATGGAACCGGAAGTTTAAATACACTAACTCGTTTCCAAGTTTTAGGACTCATTCCTACAGCACTCTATAGCTATCTTGAGTACTAAGATTTGTTACCATCACAATTAAAGGATTAGTTTACTTTAAAATTACCCCGTGATTTACTCACTCTCAGGCTATCCTAGGTGTATATGACTTTCTTCTTTCAGTCAAATACAATCGGAGTTATATTAATAATCACCCTGATGCTCCTAAGCTTTATAATGGCAGTGCACGGAAACCACCTGTTTGAAATTCAAAAAAGTGCATCCATCCATCATAAACGTACTCCACACGGCTCTGGGGAGTTAATAAAAGCCTTTTGAAGCAAAGCGATGCATTTGTGTAAGGAAAATATCCATATTTAACACGTTATAAAGTAAAATATCTAGCTTCTGCCAGACCGCCTTCTGTATTCAACTTGTTTCATAAGTTGGCGTAGGATGTAGCGTAAGCGTTTTGAACTGCGAGAGGCGTTAGACTTTCTTCTTAAGTTGAATATGGAAGGTGGTCTGGTGGAAGCTAGATACTTTACTTCATAACTTGTTAAAGTTTCTTACACAAATGCATCGCTTCGCTTTAGAAGGCCTTTTATTAACCCCCCGGAGCCGTGTGGAGTACGTTTATGATAGATTGATGCACTTTCTTGAGCTTCATACTGGGTTCTGTTCACTGCCATTATAAAGCTTAGGAGCATCAAGGTGATTATTAATATAACTCTGAATGTATTCGTCTGAAAGAAGAAAGTCATATACACCTAGAATAGCTTGAGGGTGAGTAATGTGGTTATTTTCATTTCAAAGTGAACTAATCCTAATTTTAGTATGAATATGTTAGCCATAAGGTTATGAATAAGCTGGTGTGCTCTAAAACAATGACAAAATTCGAATTTAGGAGATATAAGTATTCAAAATTTACAATCTCTCACTTCCGCTAAAATGGATCACAGATTTTCATGACATCACATCGCACTTCAGTTTCTCATCAAATCTTCTGTCCAATCAAATGCTCTCTAGAATCTGAAATCCTGCCCCCACCTACACTATCAACAGACACTAAACTCATTTGTTCACACATTTACTATTTTCTACATGGTGAATGGCACATATAGAGAATAGGGAATGATTCAGACTGTGTAAATATGCTTTCCATTGATGCTAATGAAGTCCATTTTCGCGTTAGTGTCACGTGAACCGCCACGAGAACGCAGAGTAGATCATACCACAAAACCACAAAAGGTATCGGATCCATTTGAATTCTGCACAGAATGCTGTATTTTAAAGTGATATAGAGGACATTAGGAGGAGAAACGGTTAGATATTAGAAAGAAACTGACGTTTTACCGAGTTTAACGGCTCTGGCCAAGCTGTGGTATAAACAAAACGCTATTGGTTATTTTTAAAAAGGGGTGGAGCTGTTCGATATATCCCGCCCTGTCTTCCTGTTTCAGTTGAAATTACAGCAACACATTGAATAATGCTGCGCGTTCCATGACAGTTCAGTGGACCTTTAGTATTTGTGTACTTGCATTTAATATGTTTCTTGGCCCAAATCATCTGATCTGATTCCAGAATCATTCTTAAACATGCACAGAAAGGCATTTACTCCCCTTTCGTTTCAAGAATGTGCTTGGCATCCTAGTGTTCTAGTGCTTATGATGACTAGTTGACATAAAGTCAAGTGTGCGTAAATGCACTGGCATGGCTCTTTGACTGTGTGGTAAAGCTATGGGTGTAGCCTGGATGCACAGCATCTGATCAGAGTAAATGAAGGCCTGGTCTTTTCTTTCTGAGCCTTTTCAGTACGATATTGCCTCTTGCCTGCCCTTGACTCGTGTCACAATGATATATGAGTGTGTAAACTGACAGTATGTCTGCATAGTGCTTCATAAAAGGATGGCGTATTCGAGATTTATTATCTGACATGCTAGAGGACCGGATGTATGAAATTTCATAATTCGATCCCTGATCATGTGCAAACCGTCCACGCTAATTTTTTTACAATTTTTATTATGTGTATGACTGTCATGTAGTTGTTAAGGTTAAACATTCAAGAAAGGAGTTGAACAGCACCAAATGTTAGGCCATAAAGCAGCTGATATTAGTGTGTGTTTGTGAGTTTACAGCACTCACAATTGAAATGCACCAGCTGACCTCACATAACAGAAAGTGCCCTCACAGTTTATCTGTCCGCACACTCAATATCTTACCAACTGCCTTATAAAACAGCCTGATCCATACTTTAATAACCCAGTTATCTCATAATCCAGTCCGATTAATCAAACCCACCTAATATCTCACAACCCAGCCGATCGCCTTCAAGTTCAACCCAGAAGTCATAGGAACAACGGCCTGACAACTCACAATCCGACATTTAAAGTACAGACACCAAAAATATATTATTTTCAAATAAACTCTGCATATGAAAAACAGACAATGAACAAAAGCGCCGTCCATGCCGTATAACCAAATGCATAGGCATCAAAAACAACTGTGTTTTCTCAATGGAATTACTGCACATATTTCACCATACATTATAGATTATTTCCCCAGACACACGGATGAGTGCCAAATATAGAAACACCCCCCAAAAAAAGGATAGAAAATAAATAGAAATACCATTTAGAAGAGGACAAATATCATCTCATGGGTTAAAAGTGTACTATTTTCACTCTTAGATTTTATTTAGAGAGTTCCTCTTTATAAAACCGCTAATTATATTAATCATATTTAATATTAAGACAGTTATCTCCAATATAAAAATATCAAATATAAACAGCGATGGGGAACCAGATAGGAGATTTGAGGATCCTTCACTATGTATGTTGCGTAGTCCTGCTTCCTGCTAGCTGTCAATCAATATTAGGACACACCCCCTCAGTTTGTGCATCTCCATGGCTGTAGTTCGCTGGTCACACTTTATATAGCAGTGTCCCAGAAGACAGTGGTTTGGGTGGAGTATGGAGGGGGCCCGTATTTTTTGCCCCCGTTGGTCTTCTTCCAGCTGGGCAGGATGGGCATGCTGTCCTGCTTGCACAGGGCTTTGTCTGGAGGTCTCTGCCTGGCTTTTATCTCCTTGCACAGGTGACGTTTCTTCTCAATCATCTCCATCATGGTGCTGTCCCCACATGCCCAGGGCATTGGGGGCATCTAATGGGTGGCAAGGGTGAGACAATGTTGGTGCATGCAGAGCTGGCTTTGATTTTGTAGCCCTCATATATATTTTTTCAGTTTGCAAGAGTGAAGCCATTAATGGCATTCTTTAATAATAAATAACGTGTTTAATAATTCATTTTCATTTAAAGCTAGAGGAGTCAGAATGTATTGCCGTTCAGTTTAATTCTCTTGTACACACGTACCACAATATCGTAATCGTGTACACACATATTAAACTGCCCATGCACCTGTACAAACACAGATTAAAACAATAAACACTTAGAGAGGCAACATGAGCGCACACCAGAGCTCTGTTACAATACCTAGTGAGCTGACTCACTGCCTACATAGTCAGCTGCCTTCTAAGACAGCATTCTGTTTTGACTGAATAAGCAACTTCATTTGTCATACTAATGGCACTCCTTATGTAAAGCACTTTAGTTTGTTATAATGTTTTTAAGCTAAAAAACTGATACTCTAATAAATTTAAAGTCAAGTTTAAAATTGATTGATGAGCCATGGAAAATTCATGTAACCTTTAATCAAAATAACTTCCCCTCCCTCTTGCAGCAACATCATCTCTCTTTTCTGATGACACTGGAGTGAGGGCGGGACAATCTGTCACTCACAGACATCACTGCAATAGCAAACTAAACCATCCAATCAATTCCCCATGGACCAAATCAAGTCCCGCCCTACATTTTTTCTTGTTTGAGAAGCTGTTTGACTCAGATACACATCACAATAGGGAAGAAAAGACTACCGCAACTTCCGTTTCATGCCGACTTTAAAGAGTAGTACACACATATTCAGTAAAATCTATTTTTAATTGCTATTTGATGCATTGTTATTATTGTTAACTAAAACTATTAAAAATTGCTTTTTGTAAGTTAAATAAATTAAATAAAATATAAATATTGGATTAGAAACTTAACCTAGAAAAACAAAATTAGAAATGTTGCTTTGTAAGTAACTGAAATAAGTTTAAGCTGAAGTACTAAAACTACTAAAAACATAAATTACTGCTATTTAGAAATATTAAAAAGAAATAATAAAATGACCAAATCACATAACAAAATTATTAAACCTTAAACCAAAATGAAAACTAAAAGTTAATTCAAAATATTAATAAATACTATATTTGTATTTAAAGGCGCACTATTGCTTGATGACACCTTGATGACGCCTTGATTTAGCGGAATCATGGGAGGTGTTGTCTTCACGTCTACAGCCGGTGGAAAAGAATCGGGATGGGAGTTGGGTAGAAATCATATTCATGGATGAGATTATTAACATTACTGTACTGTAGTATGAAGCAGAGCAGGGCCGAGTGAAACGATTGCTATTGCTAATGAGAGAAAAGTGCGACCCGTCTTGAGAGCAGTGGAGCTTTTATGGTGTCGCAGTCGCTGCTTTCGCTTCTTCCGGTCAAGCGCATGTGGGGTAACGCAGTGCATCATATTGGAGTGTGTATCGGCGGCTATTAAGAGACACTTGTTGCACACTGCAGGAAGCTAGATCGATATTAGTCATGGTAAAACATGGTACTCGCAGTAAATCAGGAAAACAAGATTTAAACTTTAAGACTTACTGTGTTGAGCTATATAACAATGATTAGTTTTCTGTCGATGAATGTATCTAAACAGTTGCTTACCTCACTAATAAAACACATAATATATTAAAGCATCTTTAATGTTTCCATGGTTTCTACATTACATTATGGAAATCGAGGGTAACGTGGGTATGATGTCATTGATAGGCGATGCATTGTCCTGATTAAAATAGCTTATTTCTCTGGATCTAAACATTCTTGAAAACATTTGGGATAATGTAAGCACACAAGTCAACAAAATATATAACATTGTTCTAGTGGTTTTTGGATATTTTAATCCAAAAATCTTACATATTGTGCCTTTAAATAATATTAATTTAGGTTATTTGCAATAAGGATACATGCAATGCTGCCTTAAATTTTGGGCAAAACAAGGTTTTAGGTGAAAACATAGTAAAGTTGCCTAAATAAAATGAGGTTTTACTGACTAGGTTTTGTAACAGAGCATATACTTCAGGCATGCACACACACTTACACACAAGTACACACTTATACACATACAGCACACACACATTTGTGCTTTTGAGGAAGGAAGTAGCAGATAGACACAGAAAGTACAGTGGCACGGAAAAGAAGACATAATTTTGACAAGGTTTTATTTATATTTTTGCTTTGTTGGGGTTAGTTTTATCCCTTGATTTTAAGATTTATTTGGGTTAGTTCAATTACAGTTGCTAACAATCAAACACACAACTGGGGAGTGAGAGTAGATCAGACATACTAAACATACTAAATGTGTTTTGTGTTATAATATTCTGAGTGTAATCGTATGGCTATACATTGTGTAATTTATGTATGTTTTGTATTTTACATTATTATTAATGGAGTGGGTGTGTTCACAGGTAGCTTTCATAAGTTGTGATAACATGCCTTTTTTGAGTTTGTGTAGTGAGTTGTGTAACTGACTCCCCAGTCTCTGTGAAAGTGATGTTGATGCTGAAAACAGAATCATTATTACAGGATTTTTGTACATAATACAGTGTAGCTCTAAAAACCTGCTCAAATAAAGCCACACAGACAAATAAGAGAGAGCATATGACATGTCTAGATACATATATACACACATCAAACAGCCTGTAACTGCTGAGAGTTCTTTTTATTTTATTTTTTATTTTATTTAAAGTGGTACTTTACTCATGGCACTTTCTGTTAAAGATTTTAAGCTTATATAAAGTAAACGTGATTAAAACAGGAAAAATATATAGGTGTTCTACATATCAAATAAATATAGCCTTGGTGAGCCTATAGAAAATTTTATTTTTAATCATTTGGCAGCCTTAAAGTTTTAGTTCACCCAAAAATGAAAAATCTGTCATTAATTACTCACCCTCATGTCGTTCCAACCTGTAAGAACTTCGTTCATCTTTGGAACACAAATTAAGATATTTTTGATGAAATCTGAGAGCTTTCTGTCCCTACATTGATAGCTACGCAACTGCCACTTTGACGCTTCAAAAAGTTCATAAAGAGATTGTAAAACTAATCCATATGAACTGAGTGGTTTAGTCCAAATTTTCTGAAGAGACTTGATCACTTTATATGATGAACAAATTGAATTTAGGCTTTTATTCACATATAAACATTGATCAGTGAACATAAACAGAAGCTTAACTGAACCTGCCTGACACGCGAGAACAAACCTCTTGCTGAAGCCCAAATGTGCTGCGTAACGCACGAGAATGAACCCCATTGGTTCTCACACATCAAGCAAACATGCTTGAGCTTCTGTTTACCACAACTGATGTGTGCGTTAATCAATGTTTATATGTGAATAAAAGCCTAAATTCAATCTGTTCATCATATAAAGTGATCAAGCCTCTTCAGAAAATTAATAAACCACTCAATTAATATGGATAAGTTTTACAATCTCTTCATGAACCTTTTGAAGCATCAAAGTGGTAGTTGCTTAGACTGTCAATAGAGGGACAGAAAGCTCTCAGATTTCATCAAAAAGATCTTAATTTTTGGAAAGTCTTATGGATGTGGAACGACATGAGGGTGAGTAATTAATGACAGAATTTTCCAAAGTTTTGGGTGAACTAAACCTTTAATATATGTATATACGCACACCATTTTGTCTGTTCTGTTATGATTCGGGCAGTACCGTAAGTCCTAGGGGTATTTTGAGGAAACAGTCAATATTTAAATTAATTTGGTAAATAAGTCATGATGATGTCTATGCTTTGAATTTGGGATCCTGCTTTTAATAAAAAAAATTTCCCCCCATTTTATGGCATTAACAGCTTCTGTGTTTGATGTCTGTACAATTAAGGAACCCAACCACAACATCTGAAACATTGTGATAGAGTCGAGACACAGACTGAGGATGCTGCTGGTTGAGAGTAAAGCTGTCCACCGGTGCTCTGAAGAGCTTCTCGTTCAGATTCAGATCAGCTGAACCTTTTCTCAAGTGCTAAAACTGCCTGATACATAAAACCCTGATTGTGGATCTCTTGGCATAAACTCACAGAGGACGAATTAAATGCGAGAGCCTTTTCAGAGCACGATGGGAAGGCAGCCCTGATCTGGACCAAACACAAACAGCACACACATACGCATCTACATAGACAGACGATGAATGCCGTGAGCCAAACAAAATGCACGGCAGCAGAAGCAGCAGACAGAATAGGATATACACACAGCAGTGAGGTCAAAGGTCAAAGACATGAAGACAGACACGGAGACAGGAACCGAACTCCACACGCATGCGATCTCTCGCTCATTCCGAGGAATAAGGGGGTTGTACCTGGAACGGGGTCCCGCACTGTTGGGCGGAGGCATCGGGTGCGTGTCTTTGGGGCGTTCCCACAGGGGACGGGACTCCTGATGTGGATGCGGAGCGACCAAGTTTACACCCGGCTTTTGTTTCTAAAAAGGAAGAGAATGTGTTAAATGAGTATCTAAAATCGGCATCCTTTTTATCTGCTTATCTGTGACATGGACAGGACTCACCCCCAAGCATGGTGGTCGGGCTGATGGAAGAGCGGCCAAACCGACTGGGCGTGGCTGTGGGTGTGGCTGATTGTCCTGTGGGTGTTTCCCAATCCTGTGATTTCGGGGAAGAGCTACGAAGGGCTCTGTCCCTACTGTCACTTCTGCCTTTACTTTCACCTAGAAGAGAGAAAAAGAGGTAGATATTTCAGTATGCAGTATAAGTATATCTTTTTATGAGAATTATTGCAGTTTCTTGGTAGTTTGTGGTAGTGCTGCAGTACAAATATATTACCGCCAGGTGTCACTACTGAGCCAAAAAACTTAACTCCTTGAGATTTTTTTTAAAGCTTTTACATCTTAAAAAAGGCAGTTGCTAATGGCTAATTGGAACTACAGAGGTTGTCGGGGACATTAAACGTCATCATGGCAAACATGAAGTTAAGGTACAACGTAGTTTGTTTATAGACTAAAATCCAATAATACAAAAACCATGGGAACCAGGGTGATGCTAACTTCTGGGTTGGACTACAAAAACATGTCATCACTGCAGCACTGTATAGTTTATTGTGCACAATATGCAAGTAGTATGCTAGCATTCAATTTAATTGAGCTATTAAATTACAAAGTTGCTTGTGTAATGAACATAGTTAGTATTCAGTAAATATTGAAAATTAAAAGATGTTTTACACATTACCTATGCTTAAACTTGACATCTCTTTGTTTTTATACTCCATCCTTTCATCTTTCATACAGTCAATCCCTTTATCTTTGTATTTTCCATTCCATTTCTTTCTTAATCTCTCTCCCCTCACAGGGTATCCATTAGCAGTCACATTCATCACGTCTTTCACTGGCTCTGAAGACATTAGGGAAATTGCTTTACTAACAGATGAAAGCTTTTCAATTATTTCAGCTGGCAAGAGTATCTGAATGCGTATCTGTATCGTCCATATAGATGTGTGCTTAGCTATATCGTCTGACACTTATGGGCGTATGAATTGAAGGTGACATCAGACTGTGTGTGTGACTGAAGCCTTATGCTTATAAAAGTCATGAGCAACTTCAGTTCATTTCAGTTCATGCAGCATTGCCACTAGGGTTGCAAAACGTCCTGTATAATACAGAATCTCTCAATTCTTTATATCTCGCACTTCCGAGTTTATAACTCACAATTCTTACTCACAATCTCACTTTATTTCTTGCAGTTCTGAGATTTATATATAGATATAAACTCACGATTGCAAGAAAAAAAAAATCAGTGTAGTCTGACTCCTGAACGAATGACTCTTATGAGTCGGTTCTTTATGTGAATCATAAACATACAGTTGCAACCAGTGTAGTCCGACTACTGAACGAATGACTCTTATGAGTTGGTTCTTTAAGTGAGTCATAAATGCACTGTAAAGTGCAACCAGTGTAGTCCGACTCCTGAACGAATTACTCTTATGAGTCGGTTCTTTTAGTGAATCATAAACATACAGTGAAGTGCAACCAGTGTAGTCTGACTCAGTGTAGTCTGAAATATTTTATATTTTAAATATTTATATATATATATATATATATATATATATATATATATATATATATATATATATATGCACGTACAGTGTGTTTGTGTTTTCATAAAAGAAACTGAGAGTGTCCCTGCTATCCTCTGTTGACGTTGGTAATGTTAGCTTATTTTGCATTCAGGTCTCAAATAGCTCCTCGAAAACCTTATTTGCCATACTTCATCTCTCTGGACACACACACACACACACACACACACACGCGCTATGTTGTCTGGCCATGTCTGCTGAAATCCCATTAGTCTGTGGTGTCCTGCTCCATTAGTCTACATTTAATTAGTGTCCACTGTCATTAGCGTTGGGCGCTAATGCTAAGACTGCGACAAATTTATCATATTTACTTATTAACATGCACACGGTCAATGCCTGGATATAGCCTACTTAAACACTCATCTGTCCATATGTGTGTGTGAATGTGAGTCCATTAGTGGAGGGGATTTTAGGTGTGTGTTGGCAGGAGTGTGTTCTTGTCAGTGTTCACAGGGTCAGATTGTTCTACAAGGCTCCTCAGCTAACAGCAGCCAACATAGAAACATGTTCTCTTCATCCAGTTAGAGTGAAATGCCAAGCCAAATACCTTTTGGCACTCAGATGTAATGGACACAAACTACACCACTGAAACAAGACTAAAAGGCACAGCAGGAGAGAGCCAAACAAGAGAAAGGTTGTAGTTTATCTCCAAGGTCAGTTTCTTTTTTAGGAATCTAAAGATCAGCAGCCGATTGCACCAAACCTCTTGAGACAAACTTTAGATCATTTGTTTAGAATTACAAATAAGGCACTTTTTTCATCTTAAAGGGATTGTTCATCCAAAAATGAACATTTTGTCATCATTTACTCACCCTTATGTTGTTCCAAACCTGCATGAGTTTCTTTCTTCTGTTGAACACAAAAGAAGATATTTTGAATAATGTTGGTATTTTTTGGCTACTATGGAAGTCAATGGGTGCCATCAACTGTCTGGTTACCCACATTCTTTAAAATGTCTTCTTTTGTGTTCAGAAGAAAAAAACGTACAGATTTGGAACCACTTGAGGGTGAGTAAATGATATTTGGGTGAACTATCCTTTTAAGGCGTTTGTTGCAATCAGGCCCCGAGGAGGGGAGAAACAGAAGACATAAAGTCATACTGTGAGATATAAAGTTGCAAAAGTGAGATAAAAAGTCCCATTGCAAGATATAAAGTCCCATTGTGAGATATAAAGTCTATTACGAAAAAATAAAGTAACATTTACAAGATATAAAGTTACAACTGGGAAAAATAAAGTTGCAATTACTTTTTATTTTATTTTTATTTATTTTTTTACAGTGAGAAAAAACAGACTTCCATAGACAAGACCGAAACAGTTACTTTAAAATGTTAAATGATGTTATGATATGTTGATTTGATGTTTAAAAGATTTCTAAAATGTTACATATTTAAAAAAAAAAAATGTATTTCAGATATTTAAGAAACAGCTTTTTGTCTTCTCTTTGTGAGTGATGTGAGTGCTAGGAATATGGTTATTTATTTTTAACAATGTGAATGTCTCAGTTGAGCTTTATTTATTTGTATTTGGTACGTTTCACTGTGGATTCTTTGGTTAATCAAACGCATTTCGGCGCAGGCTTTTTCGATATGGACTCGACAGTAATGCGATAACATGTAAGTAACTGTGTTAATTCTAATGCCTGATTTGATATATAATGATTCATGTACAGTCAGATGTTCTTTGTCTATGTGTCAGTAAATCAAACCAGTGACTAAATAGTCAAATTCACATTGTTTCTCTTAGTAGGATGAAAATAAATAATGTTATTTAAACAGTTATTAAATTATAGAAAGCGATAAAAGAACGCTACCTTTACAATCACTGGAGCTGTCAATCAAACAGTGCAAGTTTATCAGTGACTCGCACCAAAACTCCCGTTTTATTCAACGAATCTCTTAATTACACCACGTTTGCACTGTTAGTTATGATGAAAACATTCGTTAGTGTAGTGAAATCACTGTTAAAGCAATATGTCTCAACTGACCACTTGTGATTGGCTCACCTGAATCAGGCCTTAATACTAGGTGTAAACAGGACTAGTGATGTCATAAAGAAGTTATGGAAGTGACAGAATCCATGATACCACAGAGGCAGAATGGAATAGAAAAAATGATGTCATAAAAGAGCTCTGAAACTGCCAGAATTAAATTGTCATAATGGAAACTATAATACTATGTATGTCAGTTGCACTGGAGCCAGTTTGTCGCTGTTTAATTGCACAATCTTGGAAGATCTTGATCAGAATTTCTTCTCGATCATATTGACTGTTTTCAGCCTGACTGAGAACCTGATCTGCCATTATGATTCGTGTTACTCAGATCAGCTCTCTATGTCACAGCAGGGCACAATGTAAGCACTTCTGTGCCTCTAAATTATGCTAATGTATGCCAACCTCAGAGCTATAATGATGAGGAAATATATTAAATGCGTGGGATCATTATTAGTATATGCTAATGTAACCTTAGAGTATGTGAAGTTACTCAGACACTTGCATTTTAGAAACTATTAAGCCATTCAGTGCTGCAGGGAAAGCACTATTGAATTTAAATACAGCTGCATACATTAAGGCTTAACAGTAGACTGCTGTCTGTTAAGGCATATTTAGAGCTATTTATGGGCATAATAAAAACAAACTCATATCACATTTAAATTAGACTGATACTTAAGACAGATTAATGCACAAACACTATTGCGTGCCACTTGACACTGGCACAGATTCAGACTCTGTATGTCTTTCTGGCGCCGAGTGGTGTCATGCTGAGTTGTAGTAGAAATCCCTAACAGGATTTGGACCAGGATAACTGGCCTGAACAGGAAGAGCTCAGTCTATGATTGTTTTTATCTCTAAATGGGTATTTCTGAAAATACCCAATTGCAGCCCAAGCGTGAAGTTTAAGACTGACTTGGCAGCTTTTTATATGAGATCTGTAGAGATGAAGAAAGAAGGTTTATTCAATCAATGGATGACCTTTTTTTCTTTACAAACTCAAGTTTTCTGGGTGTGTTTTTTTTATTGTAATTAATAGGATGTATTATAGGCTTTGATAATGCGTCCTGCCACAAAGCAGAAATGGTTCAGGAATGGCTTGAGGAGCACAATCCAATTGAGCATCTGTGGGATGTGCTGAACAAACAAGTTCGATCCATGGAGGCCCCACCTCACAACTTTCAGGACTTAAAGGATCCGCTGCTAACATCTTGGTGCCAGATACCACAGCACACCTTCAGGGGTCTAGTGGAGTCCATGCCTCGACGGGTCAGGGCTGTTTTGGCAGCAAAAGGGGGACCAACACAATATTAGGAAGGTGGTCATAATGTTATGCCTGATCGGTGTATATTAAAAGTTTGAAGCTAGAACATCTGCAAGGTTTTTGACTCACTTATAAGACTAAATCTGAATGTGAGATCATGATCGGTTTTCGTTACACATGGCCACATCTGTGTATCTTAGCAGAGTGATGTTGAGCTGTAAATAGATATTGGTGTGTTTTGGATCACTGTGACAGATTCTTCACTATCTCTGTCTTTTCTCTCTGTGTGTCAGGCAAACACACATGCACATACTAATGCCGGCATCCTGTTAATCTCACACACCTCCACACTCTGTCAGGCACGAAGCCCAAGTCACAGATCCGTGGAAGACATACTGACAGGAGGTGCCTGTGTGTGTTTGTGTCTCTCTGCTGGACTGGGTAGCGTAAAATTGACTGTGATAGACAGACTGACCGGCTTCTGTGTGTGTTTTGTGTACCTGTGCAGTGTATACTTGTCATATTGAAGTAAGGTTGGGTTTGACTTTTTATGACGGTATGTAAAGAATATTAAACTTTAAATGTGTGAGCGTATTTGTGTGAATGTGTGTTGAGGGATCAACATGATAGCCTTGACTCATTAGTCTGTTAAGTGTTTCAGAATGATTTTAATCATGATTTGAAAGGCTCATGAGAAAGCCATTCAACAACCCTTGCAACGCAACAATCCAGCGACCTTCACAATCAACAGTGAGCTTGATTTGAAGAGGCTCAGTTTGGTATGGAAGAATCTGGGTCATTTTCTCGCTCTCTCTGTCCTGTGCACTATAAGCATGTTCAATAGTCTGTGCGTAGGTTGATCGCTCAATTTTTAATCTCTGAACGGGCTCAAACACACAGACTCTTGCACACAGACACACCTGGGGTGATGGAAGTGGACCGTGGAAATAGGACATGAAAGCCATCTCTCCTCCACACACGGGAAAAAATAACACTGGAAAAAAGTCCTTAGCTGCAGCTCTCAAGATGATTACACAGGCTCTTTAAACCCAATCAGGCTTTGCTCTATGAGACAACATCCCTCACTTTGAAGTTGTAACTGAGATGGCTACCAATCGCCTCCAGATATCTCTTAGTTAACCCTAACAATTCTAGTATTTGCAGGGTTTAAAATGTGTGGATCTCATTAATTGAAGGCTTTAGTACTTTTTCTTGATTGCTTATATTTCGATAAGATGACAATTATTTAATTATTAATATTCCGTGTTCAATACAAGTTAAAGGCACAATATGTAATTTTTCGCCGCTAGAGGTCGCTTACTCAAACAAGGGAGTAGCTTGATGATGCTTTGATTTTTGCGGAATCATGGGAGGTGTTGTCTTCAAGAATCCGACGAGACTTGGGCAGAAATCATATTCTTGGATGAGCTAATGTACTAAAGATTTATTAACATTACTGTAGTATGAAGCAGGGTGCGGCTGAAAGACGTTAGAGCAGAACGAGGCTGCTGGAGCACGACACTAATGAGAGATGAGCACGACACGAGAGCAGTGGAGCTTTTATTATGCCGCAGATGACCGCGTCCACTTCTTCCAGTCATGCGTATGTGGGGTAAAGCAGTGTTGTTTTATCATATTAGATACATTTGTGTGCTAAAAGTAATGTGATAATGCTGTACTTTCGCTCGGCGGCTACTATGAGACACTTGTCGCACACTGCAGGAAGCTAGATCGATATTAGTCATGGTAAAATATGGTACTCATAATTTCTGTTGATGAATGTATCCAAACAGTTGCTCACCTGTCTAATAAAACACATAATATATTAAAGCGTCTTTGGTGTTTCCATGGTTTCTGGTTAAAATTGCTTATTTCTCTGGATTTAAACATTCTTGGAAAAATTTGGGATAATGTGAGTACACAAGTCAACAAATTATATAACAGTGTTCTAGTGGTTTTTGGATATTTTAATCCAAAAATCTTACGTATTGTGCCTTTAAACTCAATCAACAGCTCATTTACCTTCATTGTAAGTGTCTCACTGTAACCTAGATTCCTTATTTTTAAAAGAAAAAGAAAAGCTTACATTTTTGTGGTAATCATCATTTCAAGAAATATGTAAAAGTTGGGGGAAATGCACAGTTAAGTATCCTATTATATTGTATCCAATATCAAACAATTAAAAATCCTCAGTAACCACTATGGTACCAATATATTGTGTATACAGTATATTATTATCTTCCCAGCTGGTAAACTGCTGCTGCTAACATGCTTCAATTGTTTCATTTCAATTGAAAGACATAAAAGTTGCATAGTTTACACTGTTTTAAAAAGTTTTGAGCATAAAAGACTTTTTCAAAGACATTCTTACCCCAAACTCTTTTTTTTTTTTTATTTGGTTACACATTTAGAGCGTTTATAACATTTTCACTCACCATCTGCTGACTCTTTGTTCTTGCGGCTTCCAGAACCTTTTTTCAGCATGTTGCGTCCAGAAGAGAACAAGTTGCTGAGCTCATCCAGAGGACTGGTTGGTGTGCGACAGCCTCGACCTCCCGACCCTGAGCTTGAACCCGAAGCAGTGGAGACATTTTGCATGGAGCCCCCGTGCACACTAGAGGAATTCGAGAGCCGCCCGCTTTCACGTGATCCATGTGGAACTCCAGAAGCGCTGCGAGGAATCGTCCCGGTCATGAGAGCATCGTACGGTGGGGGACGCTTCAGGGTGAGTGGCGTTAACGCACGACCCATACTGACGGGGGACGGGCAGGCGGAGTGGCTCCGTGGGTACCCGTGCGCCGCAGATGACCCACCGCTTTTGTACAGAGCAGATGGCAGGGGTGGAGCGGAGGACCGTCCTGATGCTGTGATTGTTTGTTGCTCCTTAGTCTCTGCTGACTTCTTATGATGATGGTGATGATGATGATGATGGTGGTGGTGGTGGTGTTTACCAGACACCTGCTGTGCCTCCAGCTGTGGTCCGGGGTCAGCGCTAGTTGGGGATGCACCAGGTTTAACAAATCCGACGTTCTCCAACATAGGTAGTTTGGTGACATCCAGTGGAGTAAGAGGAGATTCGTCAGAGTTGGGGGAACACTGGGCTGGTGCAGGAGGGAATACTAGCAGAGGAGGGCGGTGGGAAAGCAAATTTGGGAACGGGGCGGGAATGTCACAGAGTGAACCACGTGGAGTGGTGGGTCGTGTAAGTTCTACTTCTGGCACCAAAGGAGTGGGACACTGCTCCCATCGTGACTGGCCGTGGTCTAAGGATGAAGGTAAATCGTCGTAGGCAGGATATTTCATCTCCTCATACACACTTTCACCTTGGTCATCCTCTTCGTCGCCATTAGCTCCAGCAATTCGGCTGAAGTCTCGTAGGATATTCCCCACCATCTCTATATAAACAGGCTCCGCCTCATCGTCAGTGACAGGGGCGGGGCTTTGATTCTGAGATGCCGACTTCTTTTTGTGTTGTCGCGGCAGAGAGGCAGACTTAACCTTACTGCTGTGGTTTTGAATGTAAGACTCGTCAAAGGATGTGCTGAGCTGCGTGTTGGGGTTACGTTTTGGTTTGGGCGGAGGCATGCGACGGTACTCCTCACTGCAGGGGCGGGATTTAGATGCTGTGGGCAAGAGAACGGAAATGTTTATTAACATGGATTCTTACCATTTCACAGAAAATATGTGTTTACATTCTAAAAAGATGGTAGAGAAATAATGTTGCTTGTATAGATGCATATCTACACTGAACAAAATTATAAACGCAACACTTTTGTTTTCATGAGCTGAACTCAAAGATCTAAGAATTTTTCTATGTACACAAAAGGCCTATTTCTCTCAAATATTGTTCAAAAATCTGTCTAAATCTGTGTTAGTGAGCACTTCTCCTTTGCCCAGATAATCCATCTACCTCACAGGTCTGGCATATCAAGATGCTGATTAGACAGCATGCACAGGTGCACAGGTTAGACAGCATGCACGATCTTGGAGGTGAAGATGCTGGATGTGGAGGTCCTGGGCTGGTGTGGTTACACGTGGTCTGCGGTTGTGAGGCTGGTTGGATGTCCTGCCAAATTCTCTGAAACGCCTTTGGAGACAGCTTATGGTAGAGAAATGAACATTCAATTCACAGGCAACAGCTCTGGTGGAAATTCCTGCAGTCAGCATGCCAACTGCACGCTCCCTCAAAACGTGCAACATCTGTGGCATTGTGCTGTGTGATAAAACTGCACATTTTAGAGTGGCCTTTTATTGTGGCCAACCTAAGGCACACCTGTGCAAAAATCATGCTGTCTAATCAGCATCTTGATATGCCACACCTGTGAGGTGGATGGATTATCTCAGCAAAGGAGAAGTGCTCACTAACACAGATTTAGACAGATTTGTGAACAATATTTGAGATAAATAGGCTTTTTGTGTACATAGAAAAAGTCTTAGATCTTTGAGTTCAAGTCATGAAAAATGGGGGCAAAAACAAAAGTGTTACATTTATAATTTTGTTCAGTGTATTTAAAAAAATAATGTATTTACTGTAAATACTGTAATTTAATGCTGTCTTGCTGAGTAAAAATATTAATTTCTTCTTCAAAAAAATAATCTTACTGATCCCAAACTAGTATATTTATAATCAATAATTATATATGTGGATACATGTGGAAGAACAGGTTCTTTTAGCTCTATACTTACAGATCATCTTATGTAGTTAGAAATGGAATTGAACAGTACAGCTAATATAATGTAGCAGAAGCATAAAAGTAAAGTACTGCAGTATAGTAAGGTGTTAACAGAGTGTCAGAGGTCATGGCTTAGCAAAAGGCTAGCCAAGTCAGCGTGTATTAGTTTTAATGTCAGTGCTAACCCACAAAGCCGAATGGGGCTGCACAGGGCCATTACTGTTCTATTGTGCATGTGATCGTCTTTGATGCTTCACGTTTTATTCGTTCTGCTCGCATCACGTCCCACCACTGCCCTCTCAGTACAGTCACTAATCCTGAATGTGTGTGGTTATGAAGTGAGTTAATAGGCTTCTCCAAGGACTTTTTAGTGAGAATAGAGTTTAACACTCTGCTTGAGACGGGATTAATTATACACAGTTGAGCTACCAGTGCTGAGAAACGAAAGAAGCAGGCTGTGTGTGTGCAGCTGTGTTCTGATTCACAGGCTCCCAAACGATTTTCTTCCTGCACACAGAGTAGGGGGTAACTGCAGAAGTTCACTTTTTAGGCTATAATGACAAAATATACTTGTGTAAATAAATGTATTATATACTGTACAGTGCTTCCCACAGGTTTGAAATATACTTGCAGTGGTAGCCGGGTGAAAAATCCTCCTATTACCCACGGCACAAAAATGGTCTACTACATGTGACAAACAAATAATGTGTTTTTATTTTTTTATAAAATTTTTATTTATTGAAATTATTTTTTAATTACATAGCATACTGTTACATTTAATTACATACTAATATTTTGCATTATTATGCATTGTAAATTATGCAAAATTACAGCATTTAAATGGTTCTCCTTTTCCTACGTTCTCCTTGCTGTCATATAGTGTCTCTCTCAGTGAATGGGACACAGATTTTACTAGTAAAATTTATATAATGAATATATATATGTGTGTCAAATAATGTTCTTAGTCTTTTCTTCCTGTGGGGGAGACTACAATAATTTACTATGAATTAAATGGAAGTCAAATTAAATACAATTTATTGTGTAACCAAAATACCAATAATGCCCAAAGAAAAAGAAAAAACATAGCATGTGACTTTTAATTATAAACAAGCCCCGAAATACACCGGGACTCTTATTTTGAAATGTCTACACAATTGCAGGCTGATCCTTCAGATTCTTACAACCATCTAAAACATTTTATATAAAGACCATAAAGTAGACAATGTCATAATTCATCAACTTGAGTTCATTAGCAATCGCTTGGCATAAATCATTGATTGAGAATCACTTTGAAGCAGTCTGAAGCGCTGTTGCACGAGCTTGTAGAACGCGCAATAGCGCCGCCTTGTGACTTTGCAACAAGCAGTGCTCTTTGTGAAATATCCACCGCGTCTCTGCAGCGCCCGTGGAAATGTCAGCGGGAGTAAACAGTTCTGATGCACATGTAACAAGCAGGTACGAAACATGTACGAGGGGAGATTTTCCAGTAGTTAACAGATCGCGGATGGTTTCATTATCTTGGGCGGATATATAAGTATAAGCGGATAAAAATAATAAAAGCAAAAATGCGTCTCCAAATATACTTGGGCGGCCATTAATATACCTGGGCGGCCTGCCCAAGTAAAGTCTATGTGTGGGAAGCACTGCTGTATATATTTATACCTTTATACTTATATACTTTTTTTTAATTTATATATGTATATATATATATATATATATATATATATACAGTTGCAAGAAAATGTATGTGAACCACTTGCAGAATCTGTGAAAATGTGAATAATTTTACCAAAATAAAGGAGATAATACAAAATGCATGTTATTTTTTATTTAGTACTCTCCTGAGTAAGATATTTTACATAAAAGATGTTTACATATAATCCACAAGACAAAAAAATATTTATTCAAATAATGTATGTGAGCCACTAATTCTTAATACTGTGTGTGGTTACCTGGATGATCTATGACTGTTTGTTTGTTTTGTGATGGTTGTTCATGAGTCTCTTGTTTGTCCTGAGCAGTTAAACTGAGCTCTGTTCTTCAGAAAAATTCTCCAGGTCCTGCAGATTCTTCAGTTTTCCACCATCTTTTGCATATTTGAACCCTTTACAGCAGTGACTGAATGATTTTGAGATCCATCTTTTCACACTGAGGACGACTGAGACAACTATTAGAAAAGGTTCAAACATTCACTGATGCTCCAGAAGGAAACTTGATGCATTAATAGACGGGGGGTGAAAACTTTTGAAATTTGAAGATCAATGTAAATTGTATTTAATTTGTCTTCCGGGAAACATGAAAGTATCTTCTGTTGCTTCCGAAGGGCAGTACTAAATGAAAAAAATGTATATTTAAACAAAATAAGAAAAATTTACACATCTTCATCCTGTTCAAAAGTTTTCACCCCCCGACTCTCAATGCATCGTGTTTCCTTCTGAAGCATCAGTGACTGACTGAGACATTCGCGTTGTGCCTAACAGCGCCCTTCAGCCATGACTTATTCACGATACAGCACAGCCTCTCATACCTTATTGCTTACATATATAATATACTATTAAAATATTATTAATAACGTTAAATATATAATATATTACATATTGTGTGTGTGTATATATATATATATATATATATATATATATATAATGCAGTTTACATGTTTTTTTAAAAAAATCTAAATGGCATGAGACTTTGTGATTTCAGTGCAATAAAATTGAAATAATTTTTTTTTTTTAATTGTTATAATATTAATTTTATAATAAATCCAAAAGCAAAACGCATGAAAAGAACAATAAAAAGGAGTGGAAATGGCAAATGAGTGGTCCTCTGCAGCCATCTACTGGTTATATTTGTAATTTTGTGTTATTTTCATGTTAAAACTGTGTTTGTGTCAGAAATCCTCCACTAAAGCATTGCACATTTTCAATGTTATCTCCTTGAATGGAAATAAGAAATGTAGATCTTCTTTAAAGTTAATTTTAATGCACAAACATAGTCATAGTTTAAAACATTACACGTGTTGAAAAAAAAAAAATATATATATATATATATTTTTTTTTTTTTTTTACACACATATTGGCAATCTGGACAGTAATATAAATTTTGTACTCTTAATGAATATTAGCTGGTTATTTAAAATGATTAGAAATTAATTCAGTATTCAGGGATTGACTTGATAGGTAGTATAAAACCTACTGTATTGTTCATGCCTACCCTAGTATAAAAACAATATATTAAATTCATTTTTTTTTTTTAAATCATACCCTCTTTGGGGCCTGAGCCCCCCATATATTGAAATCTTAGAATCGCCTCTGCTGAATACTCTGTGAAATACACTTTGCAGGGCATTATCGGGCAGCTGGAGTGTGCTACTGTCAGTAACTGGCGATGTTAGCTTGTAGAGACGCTAGGTTTTGCTTTCTGTATGTGGTGGGAGGAGTTCATAGAATAATCAAACAGGCAGTTTCCTACACTGGAGTGCAGTGAGAAAAACTAGAGTGGAGAAAACTAGGTCATTTTAACTTCATGAATGAATTTCTTCCTGACTAATCATCTCAGTGAAAAGCGACTGTTTCAATTTCTCTTCTGCCCTCCTCCTCTTGTTTACTCACTCATGCTCCATCTTTCTGTCATTTCTCCCCACATCACCTCGACTAGGCTCAGTGAAGGGCGACTTGACTGACCTGTTTCCTCCAGCAATTGCAGGGCATTGTGTGTGTTTGTATTTGTGTGTCTCTTGCCAACAGCTAGTAATAGTTAATGGGGCAGCATGGGATGTATGCTAATTTTTAATCTCCCGTAAAGCTGGCTGAAGCTATAATTACGTCATTCTCTGGAGACTCTGGATCCCTGTGTGTGTGTGTGTGGATGGCGTTCTGTTATATAAAGGACATGACAGGGGTTTATATCAGCTTTGTGGTTGAACTCTGTGATACACAGATGAAAAGTCAGCAAGAATGACAAAATGATTTAACTTATCATTCAGAGAAAGATCACAGTACCTCACACAAGTGACAGAAAGAGGATAGACTGGCTCGCATTCTCTCAGCAATTTTACACACAAACTTGTACACCTTGCAAGAACCTCCCATATACTTCTAATATAAATTTAGTTGATTATAATTACTGCACCCTAACCTTAAATGGGTGAACTCAATCATTTTCCATAAAAGTTAGCACTTTAAAACAACATGAGCAATAGTGACCATTGGCAATATAAAAAGTAAGATAAAATATATAAGGTTGCAAATAAATTGTTATATATAATAATTTATATATAAGTAAGCAATAAGTGGAGTGCCTGCAACCCCTTCAGCCGTGACTTATTCACGATAGAGCACTAGCCTCGAGTACCTTATTGCTTATAAATCAGTTACCACACAATACAAATATTAAAGCCAAAAATATGTATCAATGCAACTTTCATGAAGTAAAGTCTCACTAAAAGCCTTCCTTCCGCCGGAAAAAATAGTCCCTGACCGTGAACAGCAACAGAAGTTAACGTACATTATTACGCCATTAGAGTGTGTCAGTCAGTAGCGAAGACTTTAAATTGAAAAGACTGAATTGTTGTGAACACGGAACAAGACACAACTGACAAATGCTTTGACTAGCGCTGCCAGTCATGGGAAAACCCCTTAACTGTTAAAAAGACAAGATAATACATCAGAGATTTAAACAGATTTTTTATTATGAACATAGGACTGACCTGAAGGAAAATGCTAAATCTGAATGCAGGTAATAAACTCGCTCACTCTATGTTTTTCTCACAATACTCTTCTACATAATACAGTAAGCTTTAATGAACAATATAAATTGAGAACAAACAGTTTACATTGCTAAGAGTGGTTGCTAAGGGTGTTGTGTAGTGATACACAGAACCGTTGTGAAGCGGTCATAGCCGTGTTTTATCGTGAATAAAACACAGCTATTGGCCAATCAGAATCAAGGACAGGAACTAACCGTTTTATAATACATATTATATAGGTTAATTATATACTTTTTGTGAGATAGAAAGTCACAAATGTGAGTAATAAATTTACAATTGTCAGAGATCTAATGAAATTGGATAATGCAATTGAAAGATATAAAGTCATATTGTGAAACATAAAATCTCAATTAACGTTTTTTAATTTTTAAATCTGAGGCGGAAAAGTATGGAGTCCTGCACACGACATTCAGGGGCAGAAAACAAGCTATCATCGTCACAAATTAATAAAACATGGCCATGTATTAATATATAGGAATGAATTCTAATTTTTTTTTTCCTGCAGGTCTCCGTACACTGAAAAACATCTGGTGTAGGATTTCCTTTTAAACAATTTCCACTTATAAATTGCTAGTAAATTTCACAAATAATTACAAATCAGCAAAACACCAAGTAACACAATTAATAAAATGTTGACATATTCCAAACATTTTTTGGAATCTTTGTTTAGATTTAAAACAATTATTTTGTCTCTGTAGAAATATGCATTCATACAAATGCGTAGAAACGCAATGCAGCAACTGCCGTTGTGTGTGAAGTTAAAGATACTGCGTTTCAGATATTTTTGTTAGTAATGGTTTGGAAAAATAGTACTGCTGTTGTTTAGCAAATGGTTAGGTCTCATTTTTTATGGTTGGCGCTGATGCCCCCTGCTGCAGAAGCAGAATCCTGTCTGGTGTGTGGGCATGTGCTTGTGGAAAGCATGTTAATGTGAGTGTGTGTACCTGGTATTCCTTACATTATGGGAACCAAATGTCTCCATGAGGAAAACAGCTTATAAGTCAATCATAAAAAAGTAGAAAGTTTTCTGTGATGGGTAGGTTTAGGGGTAGGGGACAGAATATACAGTTTATACAGCATAAAAATAATTATGTCTATCGAAAGTCCCCATAAAACATGGAAACCAGTATGTGTGTGTGTGTGTGTGTGTGTTTGGCGCGTGTGTTATAAGTGAATTTGATGTCTGTGACACGGCAAAATATAGGGCACTGTGTTCCAGAGGACAGCAGGTGCATGATGTACCTTCCTCTCACAGCACATCCATCTCTCTCTATCTCTCTTTGAAGCAGAAACCGCCTCATGATGTTTCCCATTAGAGAATGTAGCAAATGCTCCATCTCTTATCTAGTATTACACTGCTGATTTAATATAGATGTTTATCTGTGTTTGTGTGTGTATGATAATGCACTTATATTGATTTCTCTCTAAATTAGAGGTGAAATAGTCCTCACCAATGAGATATACAGCACAGATATACGCCTATAGGGACACCAGATGCCACATGTCATTAAGTTTAATACGATGCTGTTTAAAGAACACTGGTTATGATTTATTAAGGTTTTGCATGTATGTCACTAGGTCAGCATAGAGGATAACACTAACATACACATGCTCACACTCGAAGAAACAGGGATATAATCGGAAGTATATACATTTTTAGAAAATATGGCACTACTACACTTCCAAGTTACTGTATCAAATAATACCAAGGTTTTGGACAGTGTATCAATGTGTACCATGGTTTTACCATCTGATACCATCACTGTACCATGGTGCCACCATAGTATTTTTTTTGTAAGAGGAATCACATGGAGGAAGAGATATAATCAGATTTATGTAGACGGTATTACCACGTTTTTGTATATGTAGCATTGTTATACCATGTTTTTTGGACATTTACATTGGTAAGCCCATAAGTATACTTAGTATAAGTTCCTTGTATATAATATCATGGTATATGTGCATGGTAGCCAATCAGTACTATGATATATATCAAAGTACCATGGTTTTACCATCTGATACCATCATTGTACCACAGTATCACTATAGTTTGAGTAGAAAAAGGAAAGACAGATGAAGAGAGGATTTTCTATAATACTGTATTTGGACATGTTTATGCCATGGTATTGACTTTATTGAAGTACCTTGTATGTAAAAATGGCATGTATATGAATATAGTATTAATTCAGTACTGTGGTATTTATCAAAGCACAGTAATTTTCCATCTGATACTATAATGGCAAAACCATAGTAATTTTTTTTTGTGAGGAATCATATGGAGGGTATATAAAAAAAGAGGTATATAATCAGACATACGTAGAGTACCATGGTATTACCATGTTTTTTGTACATGTACCTTGGTTATACCATGTTTTTTAGACATTTAACATGGTAATACTTCAAAATGCTTTATATATCATGGTATATGAGCATGGTAGCCAGTCAGTACTATGATATTAAAGTACCATGGTTTTACCATCTGATACCATCATTGTACCACAGTATCACTATAGTTTGAGTAGAAAAAGGAAAGACAGATGAAGAGAGAATTTTCTATAATACTGTGTTTTTGGACATATTTATGCCATGGTATTGACTGTATTGATGTAAAAATACCATGTATATGATAGGGATGGGCATTTTTGGCAATTTTCCGTTTCGATCATCAATGGGTTTCAAAAACGAGTAATCGAGTACTCGGGGGGCGGGGCATGGCTGTCATCGAGATAATAAAAATATCTGAAGACTGTTATGAAAATGAATGTTAAAAATAAAAATATGACATGAAAACCTGTCTATGAAAACATTAACACGTGATTTGAACACTGTTAGATTATGATTACGATGCAGCAATGTTATTAAGAAGCATCTAAAAGCAATAGCTGCCTGAGGTGAAGAGTGATTTTATGCCAATAAAGCCCATTCTATGACGCATCCTATTATATTAATCAGATAACTCAGATACATAACATAGATGTAACATTACAATTTGTATCTGCATAAAAGGATGCAATTGTCAGTGAACTTTAAATTACATGCTATAGCGAGAGAGAGAGAGCTCCCGCCGTGATGCGCTTTCATAACAACGCGCTGAAACGCGCTGAATTTACTATAGATTTCTATAAAGTTCTCAATATAATGCTATGTTTATGGCGGATTTGTGCTTTTTTCTTTCATCTTTATTATTATTATTACAGCTTTCATCTGCAAAAAGTTCGTGAATGCAAACGTGAGCTTGACCAAAAGTGTAACTCCTATTGCACTTTAAAACGAAAGCCAACGAAATGAAAGCACAACAAATTCACAATCTATTAGGCTACATTAGTGTCACTATTGTAATTTTTTATTTATTTTAATATTTCAGCAATATTTTTTATTCAATTTGCACTTTCTGATCAACCAAAATGTTATTTTACAGAATGAAAATCACTGATGATCATAGGCGCCGATTTATGTTTCTGTCGGTGGGTGCCCTCTCTCCATGAGAAAAAGCACGTTGAGATTCGTGACAGGAGAAAGTTTGAGCGTGTCCAAAAGAAATCCGCATCCGAGCAGAGAGATTCGTGCTCGTGAATTACATGGATGCGCTCTCGCTTGCGTTACAAATACGCTCTCGACATTAACGAAATAGAAACTGCCTCAAATGGACGATAAAAACGAAAAGAAAGCCGTGTCTGAAGGCTTCAGTAGATTTTTATTGGTTGAAATGAAATGAGAATATCTTGTGTTTTTCCGTGGGTGCTTGGGGGCTCGGCGCCTATGCTGATGATTATTGTTAAATTAATTATGAATATAATTTAAAGGATATTTTCAGCACAAGATAAAAGCTTGGCGCTGCACAGCCTGCATTGAACTGTATTTTCATCTATCTTGTCAAAGTGAAGCCAGACATTCTCTCTCACATCTTTTGACGCATGCTGTGGCAAGCTAAACAATCAGAGCTCAGGGCGCCACCCAAATTGCTGCTATAACCAATCAGGAGAAGAAAAAACCAACAAACCCAGAACATTTCGATCATTGTTTACATGATCGATCGTCGCTGTCACTGTCGAGTACTCGATCACTGTTGCACATCCCTAGTATATGAATATAGTATTAATTCAGTACTGTGGTATTTATCAAAGCACAATGATTTTACCATCTGATATTATAAGGGCAAAACCATAGTTTTTTTTTTGTATGAGAAATCATATGGAGGGTATATAAAAAGAGCTATATAATCAGACGTACGTAGAGTACCATGGTATTTACCTTGTTTGTTTTTTTTTGTACATGTACCATGGTTATACCTTTTAATACCTTCATTATACCATAGTACCACCACAGTAATGGCTCGTTTCCACCGAGCGGTACAGTACAGTAGGTACCCCAACGGAAGGGTCCCAAAAAAGTGGTACGGTATGCTTCGGAATTAGGGTACCATTCAGAAATTCTGACAATGGAAACGGCAAAAATTGCATACTGTGCTTTACTGTACAGTACTGTACCGCTTGGTGGAAACTAGCCATAAGAGTAGAAAAAGGAGAGAAGACAGATGGAAAGAGAATTTTCTATAGCATGAATTTGGAAATTAAACAGGAAGAAGAAAAGAGGGCGGGTCTATGAGAAAGGGAATGCGTAAATGAGTGAGATAAAAGACAGGATACTAATAAGCAAAACAAGAAATGGTGCCAAAGTGGGGTGGGAAATGAAGGCACGAGAGTAAAGGGGGGATTAGAGATGGGGGAAGTGTAGTGTAGTGTGGGAGCTCATGGGAGAGAGAGAAGGAGGAGAGATGTTGAGCTCTTTGAGGCTCCTCTGGAGGAATTATCTGTGGCCCTTGGTGTGGTGGAAATGCCACAGAGCCTCAAGCTAAGTGCGTCAAACTCAAAAACGCAATCTCTCTGTCTGTCTGTATACATCATTACTCGAATATCAAGACTTTATGATCCTGTATGATTTTAAATATATGCTCTAGGCACGATATGAAAGCAGAAAAGAGTACAGATGTATGGGGAAATAAGTGGTTATATGTGTCTGAAGTGGTACAGCAAATCAACATATTAGCATGATTTCTGAAGAATCATGTGGCACTGAAGACTGGACTAATGATGCTGATTATACTATATTAGTATACTTCAAAATGAGGCTGCATATGTTTAAGGTTACATATATACTAAAAAGGATGATGTGCTGTATATAGTACAGTGAGATTGGCTGTGTTTCAAATTTCACTGCAAAGAGCTGGTTGATGTTTTAAGGGTTAATGTATTCTAAATGAGGTTGCTAACATTGTAAAATGAGGTCAAGTGCTTGAGTGGGGTTAGGTATGTTGTAATGTGTGCTTCTGCTTTAAATTTGAAAGAAAAGCACTTTGAAAGCTCAGCTCTCTGAGTGAGATCAGTAAAGATCAAGTTAAGGGTTAAGGGAAGGCTAATGTGTGGAAATGAGTGTGTGTGTGGAATAGTAAAGTCCGTTGGGGAATTTGTTCAACTGTATAATATAAAACAGCCTAGACCAGCACATTTATTTTGCAGGATGTGTGTGAAAAATTTTGTCTACATAAGCTTACAATAGAAAAATGTGTATGTAGACATGATTTGGAAGATTACATCACATCTTTGTGTGCGTGATGTGTATGCGCATCACGACTCAAGTCTCCTGCTTGTCGACCTTGTAGCTGTGAACTTGTTTATAAGAGGCATCATCTGTGTTTTGGTTGATTCTGTCTGAAGCTGTCGCCGCTGGTAAAAAAAACCTAGGCCCGGAATGTTGCCCATGGCAACGGTTGCCCCTGTTCATAATGACACTGCAGCCACCAAGCAACCAATGAGAGTGTTTTGCTGGCTCAGGGTGACCAGTCAGAGGAAGAGAAAGAGTTGATGTCGCTTGTTCTTAGAAAGATACTTGAGTGTATTTACAGGTGTCTGTGAAAGTAAATATGAGCTGACCTTTTATCGGGGCGGTGATGTTAAGAGCTCTTTTCTGTTATGTAAAGACTGACTCATTACAGTGTACAAGTGTGCAGCGCTACAGTTAAGTGTGTATCAAGTCCTTCTCAAAGCAAGTCAGTCCACTCCACGGCCACCTTGGTAATGCTGTTTTCTGTCGTAACTGTCAAAGACACCAAGGGGAGCACTTATACCCATATTCAGAAATTTTATATATATATGGGTCAATGACATGATGGGTCATTTTTTTTTTTTTGTCCAAAGGCCTTAATCATAATAAAAAACAAGGATATAACATCCAAAGTATGTAAGGTAGTACAACTAGATCTATTTAATTGAATCCAAAAGGTTTTATTTATATTTTGCTACATATAAAGGTATTTTTAAAGATTGTCTAAAGTTCATTTGGTTTAACCATCCAAAGGCCAATACAGCAATTTCATTTTCAAATATCTTAAAATGTAATAAATGTATATATTTTTTATTCTGGCATGATTTTAAAACATCATATATTAACAGTGCAAAATGGTATTAAAATTATGTAGAAGTCGTTGCTTTGTTATGAAAAAGAATGTCCGGAAAAATGAATTTCATTGATTAATTCAGAGTAACCAATATAAAAGGACCATTTTGGATCAAGTCATGTGGTCAATATCATGTGACAGGATGTGACATCATTCAGACACCTGCAAAGGACCACATGGTCGTGAAGCAAAGTTACTAACTTTCTTTTAACTATTTAAAAAATTCATGTTTTCACTTCATACGCATGTCCTGAAACATCAGGTCATTCGGTACAATCGCTATAAAACATGGAAAATGTTGTAATATTTTAAAAACTTGTACTAAATATAAAATGTTTGATTGTCCTTTTGCTAGCTAGCTAGATATCAGCCTGTTAGCATCATTCGGTATAACTTTTGGTTAAACCAAATGACTTTTTTGGTGACAAATTTTGTCTATCTGGTAAAAAATGACATAAGCTGTGTTAATTGATTATAAAAACCATATAATCTCATTGTTAACACTTAATACAACTATACAATATAATATACAGCAGTATTGTAAAATATTATTACAATTTAAAATATCTGTTTTCTAAATAATTGTTTTCTCAAATATAATTGGTAACACTTTACAATAAGGTTCATTTGTTAACATTAGTTAATGTATTAACTAACATTTACAATGAGCAATACAAGTATTTATTAATCTTTGTAAATGTTGGTTAATAAAAATACTGCTGTTCATTGTTTATTCATGTTAGTTCACAGTGCATTAACCAATGTTAACAAATACAACTCTTGATTTTAATAACGTATTAGTAAATGTTGAAATTAAAGCTGCAATATGTAGATTTTCGCCGCTAGAGGTCGCCTATTCAAAACAAAGGCGTAGCTTGATGAGTTTGAGCACGAAATCAAGTAAGTTGTCGTCTTCACCTCACAGCCAGTGGAATAGGGATGGGACTTGGGCATGAATGAGATTATTAATAGTTAACTAATGTTAACTAATGAAGCCTTATTGAAAGTATTACCATATAATTTATTCCTGTGATGGCAAAGCTGAATTTTCAGCAGCCACTACTCTTATGAATAGAGGCTTCAAAAGATCAGCATTTAAAATAAAATTTTAATTTTAATTTATAAAATGCCCTGTAAAATCTGACACAAATACATATATTTTATCTTGTATGATTAAGCTAAAAAAATACAAAAAAAATGTTCTAATGTGCCTGTTTTTTTTCTAGAATAAAGTCTGACGTAAAGCAAAAAGCAAGATTACCTTTACTGTCAACAAGTCGAATGATTTCTTTGTTTCGTCCTTATACTGTCTGTAGGTGTATGGTGCATTTCTGTTTGTACGCATACATGTTCATATAGTGAATGATCATGCTTATAACATATCTACCACTTTTCTTGTCTACCTTTTTATGTGTGATGTGGACTGCAGAGAGGAAGAGGGTTTGTTGTATGTGTGTGTGGAGCTTAAAGGAGGCACTGCATGTGTAATGATCCATGAGAATAAGGCATGCATGAAAGAGATGGCAGAACAGAGGGGATTTGCATATAACAGTGAAGTGATGAGAAAGAATAAAGATGCACTTTTTTCAGTCTTGGAACGCATGTGTGTGTTTTGTTTTTTATAGAAGAAATGCATGGCGATTGTATTAATATTTCTACTTCATTCATTTCCCTCCCCATTCATTCTACTTCATTACTAGAATCATTTTAAATTGTAATATTCACAGTAATATTTCACAATTTTGTGATGTTTATATGGACGATGTGCTTATATTATAGAATTATTAAAGGGATAGTTCACCCAAAAATGAAATTTCTGCCATTAATGACCCACGTCGTTCCACACCCGTAAGACCTTCGTTCATCTTCAGAACACAAATTAAGATATTTTTGATGAAATCCGATGGCTTAGTGAGGCCTTCATTGACAGCAAGATAATCAACACTTCCAGATGCCCAGAAAGTTACTAAAGACGTATTTAAAACAGTTCATGTGACTACAGTGGTTCAACCCTAATGTTATGAAGCGAGGAAAATACTTTTTTTGCACCAAAAAAAAACAACAAAAAACCCAAAACAACTTTATTCAAAAATATCTAGTAATGGGCGATTTCAAAACACTGCTTCATGAAGCTTTGAATCTTTTGTTTGGAATCAGTGGTTCGGAGCACGTATCAAACTGCCAAAGTCACATGATATCAGTAAACGAGGCTTCGTTACATCATAAGTGTTTTGAAATTTCAATGGCTCGCCACTGAGGGGCGTGAATTTGGCAGTTTGATATGTGCTCCGAACCACTGATTCGAAATAAAAGATTCGTAAAGCTTCGAAGCTTCATGAAGCTGTGTTTTGAAATCGCCCATCACTAGATATTTTTGAATAAAGTCGCTATTTTGTTTTTTGCACAAAAGGTATTTCTCGTCGCTTCATAACATTAAGGTTAAACCACTGTAGTCACATGAACTGTTTTAAATGTCTTTAGTAGCTTTCTGGGCATTTAAAGTGTTAATGATCTTGCTGTCAATGGAGGCCTCACTGAGCCAATAGATTTCAACAAAAATATCTTAATTTGTGTTCTGAAGATGAACAAAGGTCTTATGGGTGTGGAACGATAGAGAGTGAGTAACTAAACCTTTAAGCAGCATAACAATTTTCAACATTGATTTCTGAAGGATCATGTGACATCTTTGCCATTGCAGGAATAAATAAACCTTTAAACTATATTAAAAAAGAAGACTGTCATTTTATATTGTAATATTTCACATTATTACTGTGATGTTTATGTGGTCGATGTGCTCATATGATGTTTAACTGAGAGTGAAAGAGAGTGAGAGAGATCACATCACTAACAAAAAGTATTTTGGGTTTTGTTTTGAACATGCTTGCACTGCATTATGAATTGCATTCCGACACATTTCCGAATGCAAAATCAAGCTTGCATACAGCAGCTAATATTACATAAATACACAAATATTTACCGTCACATTTCTCTGTTTCCTTCCCGCTCTTCCCCGTGCTGAGCCCAGTGTTGACGGTCTCAGAGGAAGTGCTGAGTTTGGTGTTAGGATCTCGTCTGGGTTTGGGCGGGGGCTGTTTTCGTGAGGTGGGACTCCCCTCCTCCTCTCCCCCTCCCACCGAGTGCAGAGACTGCGAGCGTACGGTGAAGCCCAGGCCGCAGGGAGGAGGAACTCGGTCCTGAGGGGCCGGCATCGTCATGAAGCCCATACGAAAGTGTTTGCCTGTGTATCCCCCTCCCTCTGTCACACGGGCCACATCCTCACCAATCCTGAAGGGAGGAAGACAATTTACTTTAGCATTTCACAAAGTAATATAATTGCACTCAGCCATGGCTCCGCCCATCTATGAACTTTTGACCCCATATACTTAATGAAACCTGGATGGATTTCAGCATCCATCAGACCAACATTCCAGAATAGAGCAAAATGTTTTTGGTTTTTGCTTCAAAATGACAGAACACCAGCACAGATGTTAGTATTCTGTACTAGTCATTAATGTACTAATTCATTAATGTGAACTTGCAAAGAATACAGCACATAAACAAACATAAATATAGCCAAGTCAAGTCAAGTCACCTTTATTTATATAGTGCTTTTTACAATGCAGATTGTGTCAAAGCAGCTTTACAGTGATAACTGGTATATCATTTTGGCTGCACAGCAGCTCTTAAAGAAAATGGTGTCAATGCAACAGGTACAGGTCAGAGCGTTATTTAGAAGTGATATTTAGGATCCATGCAAATGAAATTGAGAATGTAGGCTATGTGTTGTGGTCAATAAATGACCATGAACTGAACTTGTATTAAACTGAACTATTGAAGTTTCAAAACACTTATGATGTAACGAAGCCTTGTTTACTGAAATCATGTGATTCGTAAAGCTTCGAAGCTTCACAAAGCAGTGTTTTGAAATTGCCCTAGATATTGTTGAATAAAGTTGCTATTTTTTTATTTTTGGCGAACAAAAAGTATTCTCGTCGCTTTATAATATTAAGTTTGAACCACTGTAGTCACATTAACTGTTTTAAATAGTAACTTTCTGGGCATTGAAAAAGGGACTGTTCTTGCTGGCGATGCAGGCCTCACTGAGCCATCGGATTTAATCAAAAATATCTTAATTTGTGTCCCGAAGATGAACGAAGGTCTTACGGGTGTGGAACAACATGAGGGTGAGTAATTAATGACAATTTTCATTTTTGGGTGAACTAACCCTTTAAGCAATACAAATGTGACAAAATATTCCACGTTTGAAATGTAAGAATGTTACTGAGGAAAGGCAAATTCACTTCATCTCTCTAGCTGTTCCCTTGTAACTTCATGAATCTATCTTGCCTAAAAGTAATTTCTGCATAATCCAATTCAGAGCAATTTGGCTGGATTTTAGGATGATTTCTGCACCGAATATTCCATAAAAATTGAGTTACTGATAAAATCTGTCTGTTCATGAGAAAGTGCAAGAGAGAGAGAGAGAGAGAGAAGGGGGCAGTCAGTTCAATTGCTGTCTCTCAAATTCTCTCTCTCTCTCGGAGGAAAACTAATCATACTAAAGGGCAGACAGGATTTACTCACGTTGGCTTTAAGTAACCATTCACTCACACACACACACACACACACACACACACACAGACTGTGAGTGTGTAATCAGAGGGGAGGGTGTGGTGCTCTGGTGGTTCATAAAGAATGATTGAGAGTCTGTCTGCCAACCTCACTGCACCAGCGTCCCTCATCTCTCCACATCCTCTCTCTCGTTCTCTATTTCCATCCTTTCATCCATGTGTGTTGTCATCTGTCTTGTCTTTCTTGTACAGTCTGCAATTTTTCCCTCCCTCTCAGTCACAGTCTTGAGTGTCAGTCATTTATAGTCACACCTTTTTTTCTTTCCTTTCTCTTTTCACATTATATTAAAATAATGTTACCAAATGTGTTTATCAATCTCTCATTTTACTTTCTTTTATGCCAATTAATGTGATGAAACAATTAACATTGCAAAGCCAATGACAGAAAACCAATTGAGGCTTCAGTTGAAAGACTAAATCGGCAGCAAACATTGTCTCGTACCTTCTCATTTTTTTTGTCCATCACTTATACACTACCACACAAAAGTTTTTTTTTAAGGAATTAATAGTTTCATTCAGCAAGAATCAATTAAATTGATCAAAAGTGACAATACTTTTATAATATTACTAAATATTTTGATTTAAAATAAATGCTGTTCTTTTGAACTGTCTATTCATCAAAGAATCCTGAAAAAATGCATCAAGGTTTCCACAACAATATTAAGCAGCACAGCTGTTTTCAACATTGTTCAAATGTTTCTTGAGCATCAAATGATCATATTAGAATGATTTCTGAAGGATCATGTGACACTGAAGACTGGAGTAATGATGCTGAAAATTCAGCTTTATGTGCTATTTTATGTGCTAAAAATGATGTGCTGTTATGCGCTTGTGTTATTTTTTTTCAGAGAGACTAAAAAACAAGCAAGTTGTCATTCAAACCCCCCTCTCTTAAAGCATCCACATCCTCTTTTATCCTCAGAAAATAATGTGTCATCATTTCAGTAGGAGACTAGCTCATTATGGTGACTCGATCACCTCACTGATGGATGTTCACACTAGTGTAGTGCTACTATTCCTGCTGACAAGACCAGCTTAGACCAGCATGAACTTCTACAGTATGTTGATCCAGGCTAGTATATGCTGACTAGTCTGGGGCTTGTTTGTGCGAATGTCCTCACAAGGTAGTAAAACCTGAAATCACTTACACTGTGGGGAGCAGCTAATGGCCCCTACAAGGAAAATAGCTTAATAAACATAAATAATGTCTTAAAGGGTGAGTTCACCCAAATATAAAAATTCTGTCATTAATTACTCACCCGTAAGACCTTCGTTCATCTTCAGAACACAAATTAAGATATTTTTGATGAAATCCAAGAGGTATATGACTCCTCCATAGACAGCAATATAATCAACACTTTCAGGGGCCAGAAAGGTACTAAAGACATCGTTAAAACCATCGACGTGACTGCAGTGGTTCAACCTTAATTTTATGAAGCGATGAGAATACTTTTTGTGCGCAAAAACAATACAAAAATAACGACTTTATTCAACAATTTCTTCTCTTCTGTGTCATTCTGTGTTGTTTATATCCAGCGCTTCCAGGTTCTACATCAGAACGCTGACTCATTATTGGCTGGCTCCTGCGTCAGCATCACACGCATGCGTCGTGCTGCTCACATGATCAGCCTCTACCAAAACTGAGCCGGCATTCAGGCGTAAACATGGAAGCCTTCACTGTGCTTACTGCAACAGCTGCGTAAGGATAGTGAAAAAGATTGTTAAATAAAGTCATTATTTTTGTTTTTGCACACAAAAAGTATTCTTGTCGCTTCATAAAATAAAGGTTGAACCACTGTAGTCACATCGACTTTTTTCACATATCACGTCTTTTGCACGCTCAGATTCGTTATTTCAAATGTAGGCTCATAATGGAAGCAACACGTTCACGACGCACATGCGTTGCGTTTTCCAGGTACATGAAAACTTCTCAGAATGCCGCAAGCGCACCGCGGGTCATGTGACATGAACCAACCAATCAGCTTCAGCCTTTCCGTAACAAAACATCGAAAGCTCAGCTCAACACCTGATCATAGCTGTACAGGGTGGCTTTTATATCTCATCTTCATAAATATATCTAGTGGTAAAACTAATGCAAGGGCTAGAAATCAATTTATCCTTTGCTGAAACTTCCTCGTCATTGTGGAGAGTGCGGTTCATGGTTGCATAGCAACGACAGAAATCATGAGGTCATGAGAATAGCAGTTAGTAGGGCAAAGCTTGGATTTCTAAAGCTAACAGATTTGATGGAAAGAGTTAGCAGGTACTGGTTTGCCTGCATACGTGTATATAGAGGATGCATTGATTTATTTGCAGGCTACAATGAACGTGAAATACTGTACACACATACATGCATCTATATACAGTATTGACGGTTTTGTACTTTATCTCTCTGTTTCAAACATAAACTAATCTCAGTGGACGCAAAGAGAAGCAGGTATGCCTGAAGCTGCTCTGTGTGCTGTGTGAGTGTGTGTGTGTGTGTGCAGTACTGTTATGTTTGTCTGTATTGATCAGAGCTCAGTAAATAAACTTCTGTCTTTGCCTGTCCAGCAGTTCACACCCATCAGCCCTTCTCTAATACATCAGCCTTTCATCCTTGTCTCCAGTCTTTATACTGCAATATTTCTTCCTTGCATGCTTTGAGTCATTTTTAAATGTTTTCATCAGCCTCTCTTTCTTTTCCATCCCTTTCACCTTTTTTCCCTGTTTTGTCTTGTCTTTTCACCCAGAGACAGCTCTGTAGAGTAATATGACTGTTTTCTCTCTCATCCTTCTACCAAGGTAATGCACCAATCAAAGTGACCTTTTCTTGACCTTCAGTGATATGTCAATGCCCGTGTTATTGATCTGAGGATGTCTGTAGATTTATTTCCTGAAAGACCACCCTTCTGTGGCATTTCCCATTTGTTTTAATGTTGATGTTTACATCAGGCCGTAGTGACACTGTTTATGTCAGCATAGACGATACCATTGACTGCGGTTTGCGTTAGACACTAAATTTCTTTCAGGGCTTCTGGCTGCTGCTATGGCAACTATGTCAAAACTATTTCCAGGCAATTTATTGAACATGAATTATCATTAATATCTGGAAAGCTGTGTTAGACAGTTCATCCCCTTCCTCTGCTAAACAGTAAAGATGCAAACATGTACACATACACACACACACACACACACACACACTACTACGATGAATCTAATTACTGTCAAGAATGTCCAGGTTATTAATATAATAACTATTAGTTAATAAATAATTAATAGTTATTAAGAATTAATAAATCATTATTAATTAATATAAAATCAGAAATTTTCCATAATGAAAAGCATACTTTCAGAATACCATACCATCAAGATTGGCATAGGACATACTTTATGAAAATGAAGCACCTACGCCTATATAATATTATATTATAAAATATGCATATTATATAATTTATTATATATATATATGTATTATTATTATTATTATTATGAGTTTACAAAAAGTGAAATAGTGTCTGAACATAATTGCTTGCTAATTATTGTATTACAGTAGTGACATGAAAATGATAATGATATTAAATGATATAATTATGGTTCTCAAATGAGTTTTTTTTTAAGGTGAAATATAACGAAATATGCTGTTATGTGTAACAATGACCATTCTCATTACTGTAATGCAAAAAATTAATGCTATAATAGTTAAATTGTAAATTGTTGTACAATTGTAAAATAAATATTTATTATTATGTCATAATTAATATGTATTATTACTTTTATATCTTTTTTTTATATTTTTATGATTTATTATAGTGTTTATTATTATTTTGAGTTCACAAAAAAGAAAATTTTCATTACTTTATGATAGTAATGATATGAAAATAATGTCACATTGGGGAAAAAAAAGCTTAATTATCCTAAAATAAACTTAATGTTCTTTATGTAACATATAGAAATATAAACCAGACATTTCTTTGTGAGATTCACCGACCTGTTTTAACACCACAACAAAGAAAGTTTGCTTGTAGAAAAACGAACATATTTTTTTGCTTATATACAGAGAAACATGCGTAGGTGTATCTATAGAACATTTGTGCCTATAAATTCATATTCATTTCCCAATCCAATCATATTCAAATTCATTTTAAGCCTGCACACACTCATATATGAGAGTGAGGTGAGTTGTAACAGGATTTATGGTATTATGTAGTTCCCTTAAGGTCATCATATCCAGATTTTCCATTGTGTGTGTCCTTGGATGGGTTTCTCTATGTGTGTGTGATAACAGTTGAGTGACACATCCAAACCTGCCTTTTGTTATGTGTTTCAAGGGAGTGCATGTGTCCTCAGGGGCTAGCAGTCTAAATTTAGAGACGAGGACCAAGCCCACTGTTGCCATAGAAACTCACCCCTCTGTCTCCATGGTGACAGACCCTGTTTTTTCCCTCTCCAGGCTGAGGAGGTGTGACTTTAGGCCCTCCCACTGTCAGTGTTTATATCTGTGTGTTTTGATCCTCTTTCATAAGTTATATTAATGAAATTTCATCTGCATTCTGTAATCCTGATTGTTTAATCTCACTAAAACGCCTTCAAGAGAGGGACAAACCACAGATGAACTCGATTACTCTGTGTTTGTGTGTGTGTGTGTCATTGACCTCCTCTCCTCATGAAGAACACCCCACTTACGCCCCATTACTGTGGTAAGAGGACCCAAGCTGTATGAAAAGAGGGCCAGCACTCAAGAGGGCCAGCACTCAGAGCTCTCAGAGAGATGCTAAAGACGAGGAAAGAGTCTGAGGTTCAATTACAGGGTACAAACAGGAGGAAATGGAGGGTTAAAAGGGCAGCAGAAGAGAAAATGAGGGGTTTGAAAGCAGGCAGAAAGGGTAAAGGAATGTGAAATGAAAGTCATGTCAAATTTATATAGCTCTTTACAACATTGTTTCAAAGCAGTTTTATAGAAAATCATGATGTTTATAATATCTTAATATCTTCATGTCTTATTAGATAAGGTGTGGGTGGTATACCGGTAGACACGATTAACCGGTAAAAATTTGTCAAACGGTAGAGATTTTGGACTATCGTCTCTATCGGGAGGTTACTATGCTGCGCTACCATGAAAGCTTACCATTTGAATGTGTTTTTAAGCCATTCAAGCACAATAAGCAACGTGCACATAAAGCTGCTGCTCATAGAGCGTGTGAGTACTAAACAGAGTTCTTTTTTGCGACTTATTGGGCTCGAACGGTCAAATATACACATTTACATGTCAAAATGCCTGTTTTTGCGAGTATCCTCATAAACACAGTCGTTTATGGCTAAGTGAACATAAACAGTTGAGAAGGAAAACGTATGTGTATCAGTATATTAGATCCGTGCATTCGGCCTTAAAGTGACAGCAGCCTAATATATCAGCTGCCGTCTGTGCCGTTAATGTTAATCAAACAATCTCATTGCTCACTTTTGTAATTTAATAAGAATAAATGTATATTTAATTTACACAGTGAAGACTATGCAGTGTTTTTGTATGTTTGATTACTTTATACAATTTATGTAGTAGCCTATTTATAGGCCAATCCAGTGCTTGAAGTTTTTCAGGTAGGTGTATTTCATTTGTCTTTGTTCAATTGTTCTAGTTTTGCTTGTAATTAATTTGTTTGTTCCTATTTACTGTTTACTTGTCTTCAGTAAGCTTGACAGTTTTTTTTTCTTATATTAGTTAGGCTAGTATTAGTTTTTTGTAATAGTGAAATTGTTGATGAGATTTATGAAATTTCAATGGTATCAAAAATGTATACATAACAAAAACTTTATTTAAAGCAAAAATAACTATATCATTGATATATATCGTTATCTTGAAATAAAATTACTCATATCGTGACATAGGATGATAATATAGTTTACATTTTGCGACGGTAAAAGCAATCAAGCAGTTGAGATTTGCTATGTAGTAGTTTATATCGCTGTGTGAGTGTATTGTGTATTGTTTAGTGTATTGTATGCGAATAAAGTTGGATATAATATATAATATGTCCAACTTGAGAGGTGTGATAATACGATTTATATTTTGTGAAGATATAAACAATCATGCAGCCGAGATTTACTATATATTTGTCACAGTCTCCTGATCAGTCACCAGCACCGGCACTACATTTCCCAGCGTCCCTCCTATTCCTCACCTGCACTCGATTATCAATCACCAGCACCTGAAGACCATCATCATCATTACCACTCATCAGCACTCCTTTTATAAGCAGTCACTATCCTCACCACTGTGTCCGGCCTCGTATGTTCTAGTGTTGTGTTGCGTGTTTACCTGTTCCTGTATTGTCTCCCATTGGATTACTAAGTAAAAACTTGTTTGAAATTCATCTTCTTCGTTGTGTGTTTCCTGCGCTATGCGGATCTATGAATATGCAAATTTGCCCCACTTCCATTCACTCACACCACTCGTTGATGATCACACATTGACGTGATTGGTTACAAGGTAGTTTGTGACACCAGCGATTTTAAACTGCATTTTTGAGACCGTCTTTGGTTCACTGCAGCTTTAAGGAGAAAATACTCAGCAATGGTGTTGACTTTGAGAATTTGCACATGGTTTGTCTTAAAGCATATTAAAAACACCACACTGACATATAAACATTAAAAGCTCGATTTTCACCACAGGGGGACTTTAATATACTTTTCCCCTCAGAAATACATAATTACTGAAGTAAAACGGGTTGCATACAGCATTTTGTGGATCTAAATTTAGCTACACAGAATTTAAAATAACAATAAAGGAGAATACAAATGCAGTGGAATATTATTACACTCACACCTCTGGCCACCGTTCGATTATTTAGAGCATCTTTTTGTGTCTGTCTTTTATTAGATTGGCAGAACTGTCTGTTCTAAATGACTCTCTGTCGCTCTCTCTCGCAGACACACACACACCATAATGGCCAAAGGTTTTCATTGACTCTGTGTTTGTCTCTCTAATATCCAGCTATTTCCTCATTGACTTTATGAGCTCAGGACCAGTGACCTTTATCTATCGGTCTCTCTCGCTCTCTCTGCACACGTGGCTGACTAACAAATGTTAAGGAGCACAACATACTAGTGGCATTAATATTAACTAGACTTTTACATTTTCCTAAGAAAATGTAAATGGTGCTTGTTCATTAAAAACCTCATTGGCATGATGTTGAGGTATTGTGGATGGTAGCATATATGAGTGTTGGACAACAGGGGCCTTCAAGTTTGTAGCGTCTGGACCAATCAGACACACAGTTATTCATTATATCTAATGAATTACCCAGAAATTCACTTTCTCACAAGTCCTGTTAATTCCATCCCCCACAACTGCAATACAGAGACAGAATAGGTGTCCTATTTCTATTTTACTGCTGTCAGGAATGTGCAGAGAAGACTCTGACTTCATTATTTCTGAGAAGGACAAATCAACCCTTTTAATCCTATATATTCTATATATAACCGCATAAAAATGTATGCGTTTATCCAATTTTCCCCCCTCATGATTTTCCTTTTATAAGGTTTATTCTATGTATTAATTCTCTCTTTTGAACTATTTTTGTATTAATGTTTCAGAGTTGCAAAGTTATAATTACCTAAAATCACATGGGTAGCATGTTTGGTATCTACGGACGTTTCCTATTTGGTAATTTATGTTACATGTTACTAACTCTGTGACACATTAGTATTATAAGAATCTAGAAGGTTCTTCTCTCAAGCATCCAATCCAATATGCTAGTCGTATGCTAATATCTTGCTACAGGACAAAGACTCGTAAAAGTTTCCCTCTGAGAGGAAAACTCCTTATTGGCTCAGATACCTCAAGTGGGTGCGACATGTTTACCCTTTAAAATCACTGATCACAAGATCATTCACTCTCCTTTTCCTGCTTCTTGGACGACTGAAAAGACCCCTTGTTGCTGCAGGCCTCTCCAGGCCAAGGCCTGCAGGCCTGCAGACCTCAGCCTACAACCTAGCCATGTGCTCATCTATGACAAAGAGAAAGAACTTTGTTCCCCACTAAGAATCAAATTAACAGCTTAAGTTGTTTCATATTACTTCATCCAACGCAGAAGATACTGGCAACAACTTCGGACCGAATCATCAAGATTTCTTCTCAGCCTAGAGATCCGATGCTCCTCAGCCTAAAGGCACCTTGCAAGTATCGTACATTTGAACACTAAACAGCAATTTAGTATTAATGTGTAAACCACCTGTCAGCAGAGGTGTTTTATTACTGAGAAAACTGATGATTCTTTTCCAGACACTTTGACTCTTTCCATAGCTCTATTTCTGGTCCCACTTCTGGTTCAACTCTAT